>JAODAL010044112.1:0-33196 GCA_025379985.1 Phyllomedusa bahiana
GGTTTTTTATATGCAGAGGTTCCAGCAGGGCCCAGGAAAACTCAATTTTTTAGAGTTTTTACCCTGCAATTGTTTACAGGAGTGTGAAAAAAACTCCCACACTTCTGCAGAGGATCGCTGCTTAGAAAGAGCCAATGAAGGGCTGAACCGGGTTTGGAGAGGGGCCTTTTCTGAAAGGGTAGAACCGACATAAAATGATGAGGTTTTGGCATGGGAACCCCAATTACTGCAGCTTGTTATGGGGGCACAGAGTCCTGTGCAGCAGAGTTGTCCGGGAAAAAACAGGGGAATAGTACCAAGAGATGAACTTCAGGGGCAGGAGATAATCATTAGGGCCAGAGACCCCGGGGGTGAAAAAAATTGTGGTCCAGGTAACCGGGTCAAAAAAGGTACAGTTGGGGCTTAGGTGGGCCCCTGGACAATGGTGGATTTGCCCTGAGAAGGGTTATGTCATTTCTGCCTCGAAGTTTGTGGGGGTTTCTGGATCCAACCCAAGGTCTCCTCTTATGTGAGACCCCAAAATAGGGAAGAAACTGCCATGGGCAATACCAAGGTAGTCTGTGTTGGGGAAAAGGGTACTAGGCGTAGCGCTTAGTGGGTTTGTCAGGAAAGCCCTGTGAATGCGCATCGGGGTAAGGTGGGAATTGTTGCAGGTGGGGGATGTGTTACCCCTGGGGTTTTAAGTGGTATGACCTGTCGTTGCCCATGGGGGGAGAAGGGCATGGTTTAAGCCCCCCAACTGAGTTGTTGGGGACCCTTTTGTCTCTGCCCCTGAGGTTGTGGGGAAAAGTTGCCCCAAAAAAAGGACTTTGACCCCGGGGGGGGCGGGAAGGGGAAAAGCCCTACGGGCTTTATCAAGGGGGGGGTATGTGGCGACCCCGGGTACATGTTGCCTGTTTTCCTCACTAGGGGGAGATATACCCCAGTGGTAACACATGCCACCAAGGATATGGGGCCTTGGGGGAATAGGGGCCGGTCAGATGTATTTCAGCCCCCTAAATGGTTTTGGCAAAGTATATGGTTTGTTTGGGTTTTTCACCGTTTTGGGGGGGGGCTCTTAATGGGATAGACAATGTGTCGGGGGGGGTGTTACTCCCCATGTTCCCACGACCCGTTCCCATTCCAGCAATTTTTTTGGGATGGCCCCTTGGAGGGCCCACAAAAGCCTGCGCTCCAGGTAATTTAGGGGGGCGTGTTTTTTGCTAACCCCGTGGGGTGTAGTAAAGGGCTGGAGAGACTCGGCCCCCAACTTGGAAGAAGCCGCGACCCAGTGGGGGGAAATGAGAAGTTACAAATTATTGGGGTTTTAACATTAGGTCCAGTCCACGTTAGAGAAGGGGCCTGTCTGTATATTGTGTAGTTTGGCCAGACGGCCCGAGGTTTTGTTTTTTGGGAAATTTTTGTGAATCTGTGGGCCCCAATAAAACTGGCTCAAGGCCAGATTCAACTGAAAGCCTGTTTGAGTGCCATCATCCGTCTTACGAAAAGCGGCGATCCCGGAGCGAAGAAACCCCCAGGCTGAACCAAGATGGTGGCCAAAATGTGAGTGGAAGCTTACAATATACACAAATATACATACACATATATACAGTACATATGAGCACACATATACAGTACATACACATCTACATACATACACAAAGACATATATACTACACACACGTTATACACAATATACAATAATAAAACACATGCATACAAAATACATTCATTTACAGTTCACATTCATGAAACCCTTTTCTTGTTTCACCCTTATTATACTCCTTAGTACGTTCAAACACTGGGGACTCTCACTAAATTGTGTCCTCCAGGATGGGCAGGAGATGGTCCGGCAGCCGAGATAACAGCACAGCAGGGGGCGGAGCCTGTCACGGCTGGACAGTGTGCGTCTTCCTGACTCACGAAAAAACTTTGAGATTCTTAGTTCACATGTTTTTGATCAAAAAAATGCTTAAGCCACCCACAATCTTACAACGTGATCTCAGATCGGGTGGGTCCTACGCTATCTTTACCTCTCAATAGAGCCAAATTCAGGCCTCTCATTTGGGGTCAACCGACCTCCATTATCAGAGAGAAAGAAATAAAAAACACCAACCTTGCAGGGTGCCCCTCAAAATAACAGCCTGTGAAAAGTGGCGGGGGATTTCCATGTATTGTATTGCCCTTTTTGCAGTGGAGTGCCAAATGGTAATGGTGTGCGTGTGTATATATATATGCCGCAACCCTTGCCATTGGCACCCAGGTTCCCATTGGTTTTTTTCAGAAATGTTTTTTTGTGCAGAACTATATGTTGTGTTTGGCATATATTGCTTTTAATCTATGTAGGGAGGAAGGGATGCTCCATTTTGGTTTTCCTGCACCCCACCCACTTTTCACAAAGGGTGTTATTGAGTGCAGCCTGCAAGGTTTTGGTGTTTTTTTTATTTCTTTCTCTCTGGATAATGGAGGTCGGTTGACCCATGAGAGGCCTTTTATTTGGCTCTATTGAGAGGTAAAGATAGCGTAGGACCACCCGACCTGAGATTACGTTGTAAGTTCGTGGGTGGCTTAAGCATTTTTTGATCAAAAACGTGAACTAAGAATCTCAAAGTTTTTTCATGTATGATAGATAGCATGGATGCTCCTTTGGGGATTTCCATGTATTGTATTGCCCTTCCTGACTCACTTCACAGTGTGAGCAGCCGACGTCCCCGCCTCCCTCTTGAGCTCCCGTCACCCCGGGCAGTCGCCCTCCCCCTCCCTGCCTGCACTTAGGAACTGCATGTACGTCCAGAGGACTCACATTCATTGGAATAGATTGTCGGCTCTCCAGGCCACAACAGTGACCTGGAACCCGACGATCTGAGGTTCGGGGCACAGGGAGTTTTGTCGAACAAAACTACTTAGCGACGCCCCTGAACACGGGGGTGGCAGCATCATATTGTGGATTTTTTTTTGCTGCAGGAGGGACTGGTGCACTTCACAAAATAAATGGTATCATAAGGAAAGAAGATTATGTGGCAATACTGAAGCAACATCTCAAGACATCAGCCGGAAGTTAAAGCTTGGTAGGAAATGGGTCTTCCAAATGGACAATGACCTGAAGCATACTGCTAAACTGGTTACAAAGTGACTTAAGAATAACTAAGTCAATGTTTTTGGAGTGGCCATCACAAAGCCCTGATCTCTCTCCTATTGAAAATTTATGGAGAAAACTGAAGAGGCAGGTGTGAGCAAGGCGACCTACAAACATGACTCAGTTACACCAGTTCTGTCAGGAGGAATGGGCCAAAATTCCTACCAACTATTGCGAGAAGGTTGTGGAAGGATATCCAAAACGTTTGACCCAAGTCATACAGGTTAAGGGCAATGCTACCAAATACTAATGGAATGTATGTAAACTTTTGACTTTGCAGAAAGTAAAAATGCCTTAAAAATTATCTCTATCGTTATTCTGGGATTTGGCAAATATAAATAATATTGGTAATCCTAATTGACCTAAAATGGGTAAGGTTTTTTCTGATATCATGCCAGATACTGAGAAAACATGCGTATGTGTCTTTTTATACAGTGTATGTAAACTAATGGTTGTAACTGTATATATGTCTCATCATGAGATAATTAAAAATACTAGATATAACAACTTCATTTTATTCAAAAGATTCTTTAAAAATATAAACAAGTCTTCATTAGAAAATATATATATATATATCAATATCACTTTCACTTTGAGTTCCCCTAGGGTACTTGACATTACACCCTTCTGCATTGTATTAACAATGCAGAAGGGTGTTTAAAGATATCGGTTTTATCACTTCTTGTCTGGAGCAGGAAGTGATAAAACAGGACCAAGGCTTACAGCTGCCATTTTAACCTATCAGCATGCATCGATCTCACCGTCAGGGTGCCGATCGTTGTGTGAAATGGTGCGCGGCACCATTTCTCATTCCTTTGGACACTCGCTGTAGTGTCTAAAGGGATAAACAACAGGGAACAGAGCCGGCTCAATTCCCTGCTGTTACCGGTGGATGTCAGCTGCAATTAGCAGCTGGCACCAGTCTTCCATGTCGAAGGATTACTGAGTAATCCCGCTACATAGAACCTTACCGCAACCATGACATATGGATACATTATGTGTCGGTAAGGGGTTAAGGTTGGACAATAAGGTCCAGCCAACAAAGTGAAATCACCATCTGTTTTAGGACCTACTAAAAGAACCCATCAATACACAGATATGTAAGTGTTTCTGGAGTTATAATCATCCAATACCCAGCCTATTCCTTCTGGAGACAGCTCTCTAGGGTAATGTCATTGCTAATAGAAATTGGGTTGAAGTTTTCTCCTGGTTTAACATATTCTCTACAAAATATTTTGGTCTATTTAGTAAATAGCAGCATGGTAAAATGCTGATAAAATAATATGTACAAACACACCTTACAAAATATTCACTGCTTTTGTTTTCTTACAATCAATAAAAATAATTTCAGGCAAACAAGTGGTTGTGCTATATCACAGCAGATATGACAGCTATATTGCAGCTGTCAAAATTACTCAGCTGCCATTTGCAATGCTAGGGCTTCTTATAAAAGACAACAGGTGTTTACACGATTAAGCACTGATGTCTTCCCTCCGGCTCAATTCCTTCATTAAAATTCAGGCCCTCTATTAAGCCCACTGCTAAAGTTTAATTCACAAATCTGTCACCTTTGACAGTGAGGGGAAAGAGCTTGTGTGGGGTTATTTTTCTAGACAGGTGGTTAGGATAATTACACTCTCTTCCCTTGTGGTGCTTCAACCCAAGTGACGACATCAAGACATTCAACATCTAGTCTGCTTCAAGTCATTCATCCTCTTTTATTTGTATCACTGACATTTTCCTTTGTTTTTATTTCTACAGCATGTTTATTAATAGAGTCTTATTTTACTTTGTTTATTGAGTTATAATATGTATTATTACTTTTTTTATTTCTATGCATCTAATACTATCCTTCTGCATAGTTGTTTGATGGGTTATTGCTAGTTCATTAACAAACTAAATGCTTCTTTTTATATTGCCTCATGCACACGACGTTATTACAGATCCATGCCAGTATTATTCCATAGTACAGTATTAAATGATGCAATATCAATCTCTATTTTCCCACACACACTCTTCAACATTGAAATTGCAACACCATAAAAGAAAAGTTTTGGAGTTATGAAAATCACAAAATTGATAGACATTTAAATGATATGCAGATGATAAAAAAATTTTCAGTATCGAATATATGCACCTCGCACAGGAATACACACATTTACGAACCTTGGCATGCTATGAGGTTTTTAAAGGGGTAAAATCACCATTCTGCCTTCTCTTTATAGCCAACTTCTGGCTCCCACTTCCTGGTTAGGCTGTGGTTGGTTCTATAGCAGTAATAGGCATATCAGCTCTCTATTCCTAGCTAAACCTGTTTGAGGAACTTTAGTGATGGAGGGGTCTAAACAGCAGGGCGGAAGGCTACGGAGCTCTAAATGGTTAAAGTTTGTCAGTAAGTTCCTGTGCTGCTGATAAAAAAATCAGGAAGTGACATCACCATCCGGACCAGGGTTGTAGAGCCTGTTAGAGCAGGGATAGGTAGGTAGATAACTTACGGAAGCTTGTGTACACAAGCTGGTGATAAAAACTGCTCCATCTCTAAAAATATTCAAAATTAGAATAGCAATGTATTTGGTAATAGTCTTTATTTACTTTTGTCTACTTGCTTAAAGGGGTTGTCTCACTACATTGATTCCTCTTACCTCAGTCCTGTTTTCTTGGTTTCATTTTGAATTCAGGGGCGTGTTTACTGGCTTCTGCTAAGCTGCAGTAGAAGCCAGGTCTGTAGCTATAGCAACCAGTACTGGCAGCCTATCAGGATAGATCAAACAGATCTGTAGCTATAGCAACCTGAGGAGCTGATGTAGCCCATACCAGAGGGGATATATAGGAATAGGTAGGACACTGTTAATGGACATATATTGCAAAGTGACTTGTTTTTGCAAGATCTTTAACATAAAAAGCAATCCTTGTAGTGAGACAACCCCTTTAAAGCTAATCAATAGCATGGGAATACTCGTGTAATGGTTGTCTGACCCATGTTATCCCACTCGTAATGCACATGGGCATGCAAATTATCAACATTTATCTTGGGACTACTGGGACTCTATTCTCTGGAGTGATGTGACCAAGATAAATGTTTTTGGATCTGATGGCTTCAAAACTGTATGCCGTTCCAAAGATGAGGAGTACAAAGAAAAATGCACGGTGCCTTCAGTTAAACATGGTTGTAGCAGTGTCCTTATGTGGGGTTGCATGAGTGCCGCTGGGGTCAGGGAACTACATTTCAGTGATAGTATCCTGAATTCACAGATTTACTACTCTATATTAAAAGAGAAGGTGCCACCATCACATAGAGTCCTTGGTTGTTGTGCATTTTACCAACATGACAATGATCCAAAACACACATCTAAGGCCACTGTTGCATTTCCAAAGAAGAATGGGATGGAAGTGATTCAGTGGTAAGGAATATCTTCTGATCTGAAACCAATTGAACACCTCTGGGGGAATTCTGAACAGACAAGTTGAGTATCACTCTCCATCCAGCATCCAGGCTCTAGAAGAGATTGTTCTTGAAGAATGCAAAATTATGTTGCAGTATGTCACCTACTTGTTGATTCCATACATAGAAGACTTGATGTTGTTCTTAAAAATCATGGAGGTCACACAAAATACTAGAAGTAGTAGGTTCTGATGTGGGGTGTATTCATTTTTGCATCAAAGCATTGGGGTAAAACTGAAGATTTTACAATCCAAGCTATATTTCTAACCTTACTTTTCTTTAAAATGTCTTTATTAAGCAATACAAAGTTTAGGACATTCACAGCGATTGAAATACAACTTGCAGATTATCAAAAAGGTTCAGATTTAGATATGTTATATCCTTTACACTCTGTACCACCAATTTTCTATTTTATATAAAACAAAACAATAAAGACGACAAAAAAAAAAGAAAAAGGACACGTGTCTATTAGAATCCGTCCGAGCCCCTATTTTGCGGACTCACGCCCACTGCTTAGCGCCGAAGTCGCCAACATCGTGGATCTAACCTTACTTTTATGATATGCATTAAAACATGTTCAATGAAACGCAGTCTTATAAAAAGTTTGGGAATTGTTCTTGTGTCAAGTGAGATATTGATTAAAATCTTAGGGGGTCATGTATGAAAACTGTCTTGGTCTAAGACTTTCTTTGTTGCCCATAGCAACCAATCAGAGCACCTGTTTAATTCTTATAGAGCACTAGATGAAATGTAAGGGGAACTCTGATGGTTGCTATGGGTAACAAAGAAAGTCTTAGACCAAGACAGTTTTCATACATGTGGCCCTTAGTTTTCAAAGGGGGTATACCAGGGGCATAACGAGAAAACATAGGATGCCATAGCAAAATGAGTTGGTTCTCACCACCTAATAAAAGGAAACTAAAATAGCAACATTAATGTAATAAATAAAGGTATAAATATAAGCGCCATAAATGTTAGAACCCACAAAGTTCTGCTTGACAGCAGAAAGCCACCAACGTGTTTCACCCTACAAAAATACATAATTATCTTGGACCTGAGTGGGATCCCTCAGCCTCTCAGTGTTGCTTTACCTTATTGCCAAATCATTGGGTGCATTCTACATGTTGAATTTTGAATTTTCTTCCTTTTTTTTTTATGAAAAGCAATAAATGGACGTTTTAACTATTTTGGACCTGGTTTCTCGGATGAAGCTGGCTACGCTTTGCTTTTGATTCCCTCAGCCTCCAAGCCCCATAGCAGCTGCTAGACCCATGTGATGTGCTTATTTAGGGTGATTTCACACGGTGAGTTTTTGGTGCATTTTTGATGCGTTTTTCAATGCATTTTTTGTGCAGGAAGATACAGCAATTAATGCTGTACATTGCTGCACAAAAATTGCGGCATAAATAGCGGTAATTACCGTGATTTTACAGCGAATATACCGCGATTTTTGCCGCAATTGGTGTGCAATAATGTACAGCATTAATTGCTGTATCTTCCTGCACAAAAAATGCATTGAAAAAAGCATCAAAAACGCACCAAAAACGCACCGTGTGAAAGCACCCTTATGCTGTGCACTGTATAGCTGTATATTACGTTGCCACCTGATGCCCTTACCACAGATCCTGTACCTGAATCATTGTGCCATAGATTTTGTGAACAGAGTGGGAAGTACATACCATCTATGTTGTACATTGGCATTGGATTAATGAGCTAATATTGTCACAGAATGCTTTTGTAACTGCTCATATTCTCATGATTTAAAGTAGATGGTACATTTATATACAATATATAAAATTAGTATTTTTCATTTTGCATTTGGGTATTTAACTTAGAGAATAAGAAATCATGTTGATATACCCAGCATTTCAGCTACGGTTATATTTTTACAAATTATGTTTTTGTGTGTGTCTACTCTTAATTATATCATGTTGTAGCCAGGATTTCTTGTTAACAAACCAGAGCTCTTCCTTAGTTGTTATGTATTTTAATAAAACCCTTATTTCTTTTATTTTTTTTTTACATCGGCAGCATTATTTTTAACTGAGAATTTAATGTGTGGTTTAGGAACTTTTAAAGGTCATTTTTACTTTATAACAGTATTGTATGTTTCTGGCAATTAAAGAATTTTAAAACAAAATTTTTTTTGAATGTGCGCGGATAATTAATTGTACATTATAAAATAAGTTATACTCACCGAGATATAAACATATTTATGCTTCCATTTTAAATAACTCAATGCTAAGCATTAGAAAACGTATAGAAGTAAATCACTTCCTTAAAGGGACAAGTGAGTCGCATATTGTATATGTTATGATGCTTTATACCTTACAAGACATTGATTTCTATGAAGTATAAGGGCTCATTAATTTTATTTAAGGTAATTTTAACCATAAATAGGATTGGATCCTAGCTCAAGGAAGATAGAAAATCTTTCATTTGGGACACTTTGCATGAAAGCATCTATGATAATCCATGATCGGTTTTGCAGAACTTCAGGGGGTCCAAGCGTTGTGACACTAAAACATGACCACATTGTGCCTAACACTGACCTAAATTACCAAGTTTACTACTTGTGCAAGCAAATAAAACTCAGTAACCTGTCTGAACCTTAAGGGGATTTCTCACTACAAAAATTAGCTTTCAACATAAAAGGACAGTTAGATGAAGACTTTTTCTAAATATATTGGTCAATATATTCTACTATAGTCATGACATAATAGCGTTTTTCATGTGCTCTGAAGTGTACAAAGATTTCTATGTTTACCTGCATACCAGACGGATGTCTGTTATCTGATTAGCTGAGAGCAGAGAGTGATGTCACCCCACTGAGGGATGGAGATGGAAGCAAACTAAATATATCTAACAAGATTAGCTTCACTAAACAAAAGGTACATGTGCTGTTAGAACTGACAAGCATGGCTTTATCTGTAATCTTGTTAGAACAATCTCCTGCTTTGTCAGAGTAAAGGCTCCCTAGAAATTGAATATGCTAACCACCACTACAAAAGCACCCACAGCCTGAGGTGACAGAGTAAGTGCGAAACTGCTAAAACTCAGTGAAACAACACGCTGAGAAAACCCCAGAACCTCATTTCTTTGCATTAAGATCAATGGACAAAACTTTGTGTGGAAAAAACAGCTGTGTGAACCTGTACTAGAAAATCCGACATTTTACGATCGACATGCAGCGTTTTTATTGCAGATTTTGCGGTTGTATTTCAGATTTTGTCTATATAATCCGAAAATAGAAAATCCAAGCTGTGTAGACTACAGCTTGGATTTTCTAGTGAGGTCTAAGGGGCTGATTTACAGTCAGATTTTTGTGGATTCTAAATAATGAATCTTTCTAAAAACCTGACCAAGTCAGTGCTGTATAGACATGGCCTTATACTGGAAACATCTCAGAGTTATACCATCATACCTTGTGATAATATGTGGTATATAAAGAACACAGGCATAGTTACCTGCATTGTTATTTCCATTTTTAGTTCCTTCAAAGGAAAAGAAAGCAAGAAATAATGGCAGCACTGGATCTGCTTGATGGACCCCACTGACTACAATGGAGTCCATCAGATTTCCATCATGGGGTCTGTCATTTTAATGGTAAAAAGCACTACATGCCATTTTTTTTTATGTGATGGAGAATATGGGTGACATGTATGAACGGGATTTATGCCTGTTTTCTGTCCTGTCCTGCGCCTCACCGGCTCGAATCCACTGTCGGACTCAGGGATGCGATGTTAGGCGCAGCGTTCGCCACTTTTGGCTGCACCTCACATGAAGGGGCGTGGAATGGGCGAAGTGTGGGCGTTCCGGGGCGGGAAGCGGCACGTTCGAAAACTCCGAGGCATGTACGATCGCGGGTCGGCAAAGTGCGGCGCATTGCAGCGCTCGCCAGCTCCGACAAGCAGACCTAGTTGATTCTGGTCTAAACGATCCGGCGGAGGCGAAGTGAAGCGAGATCGTAACATGAGAGGAAACATATAATATCGCAAAATAAATCTCGGCTCTCATCCCCGTGCGGCATTTAATATTAATAAAAAAAAAATCGCCTTTATTTGGTGTAAAAAATTTTCAGAAAAAGTCCTAAAACCTTATTTAATAAAAAAAAAAAAATACTTTCCGAAAATCTGGAACGGCGCAACATCAGGAATTAGGATGTTGGAAATTGCCGGGAAATACAGTAATTCAAATTCTGTAAGCTATTCTCATTGGTCGGCATAAACCGGCCAATTAGAATAGGAGCGACAGTGACCCATTAAAACCTATGGAGAAGTATTGACCAATCAAATTCAAAGGCAGGACAGTTTAAAATACAGTAAAAATGCAGAAAAGAGCTGATTGGTTGAGCTAGCGGGGGCTTGGCTATCACAGCCAATCAGAGCGCGAGCTACTTGTCCCATTGTAGTCTACGGAGAGATCGGGGCAATGAAATCTCGGCTCTCAGCGCCGTGCGGCATGGAGTATGATGAAAAAAAATCATTTTTATTAAGTGTAAAATATTATCTGAAAAAGAGCTGAGACCTATAAACATAAATCAATCAAATCCCTAACAATGCGTTTGTCGCCGAGACCGGCGCTACATAAGGAATTGGGATATAGAGAATTGCCGGGAAATACAGTAATTCAAATTCTTTAAGCTCTTCTCATTGGTCGGCAGAAACCAACCAATCAGAATAGGAGCGACAGTGAACCATTATAAGCTATGGAGAAGTATGGACCAATCAAATGAAAAGGCGAACAGTTCAAAATACAGTAAACAAGGCAGAAAAGAGCTGATTGGTTGTATGCTGTATGGACAATATAGGTTGCTTATCTTATATGTCATGTATACCTATACCTATAAGAAGACTCCACAATATGTGACTTTACTTAACCCCTTAACGACCGCGCACCGTCTTTTGACGGCGGCCGGTGCGGGTCGTTCGTCTGCAGCGACGTCTTTTGACGTCGCTGCAGACATTGGGGTTTGCGGCGCCCGGTGCCGCAGCTGCGCTGGGATCGGGGCTGAACTACACAGCCCCGATCCCAGAGCTTGTCCTGCAGGCATCGGGGAGCGGAGGAAACCTCCGCAACCCGATGCTTTAACCCTTTGATTGCGGCGGTGCGTTACCGCAGCGCACTCAAAGGGATCCCCTGCTCTGTCGGGTGATCGGAACGCCCGGTCACCCGACAGAGCAGGGGATCGGCTGCACAGTCAGCTCTGGGGACCTAGCGTGGCCCCAGAGTTGTCTGTGTATGAAGCCAGTGATTAGGACGCACTGTGTGCTGTCCTAATCACTGCCTGTGTCAGACTGACACAGATTAGCATGTATTAGCATATATGAATATGCTAATACATTACTAAGTGTAAAAATTTTTTTAAAAAAATGTTAAACAGTTCTCCCTTCATGGGAGTCAAAAAAAAAGTACAAAAAAAACATAAAAAGTGTAAAAAAAAAGAAATAAAAAATAAATAATAAAATAAAAATAAATATTTAATAAAAAATAATTGTTCATAAATTACACGCACAAAAAAACCTACACATATTTGGTATCCACACGACCGTAATAACCTGTAGAATTAATCTAACAAGTTATTAAGTGTGAAATGTTAATGGTGTAAAAAAAAAAATTAAAAAACAAAAAAAATTTTTGGAAAAAAAAAAAAAAAATACTGCAATTATTTATAAGTGTACTTAAACTATTCCCTTATAAAGTACAACTTGTCTTGAATACAACGAGGCCTCATCCAACTGCGTCATTGAAAAAATAAAAAAGTTACAACTGTTTAAATGCAAGGAGGCCAAAACTAAAAAAATGTTCTGGTCATTAACTACTTTTCAGGCGTTCGGCTTAAGGGGTTAAAAGAAATTGTGTACTAAGCATGGAGTAAAAATATTTGTTCAAAGATAACATATACTGGATTTGTTGGAGCAACACATTATATATGTGATTTGTGGACATCCACCCTAGGAAACAGAACTGTTAAAATGCAGGTTTATGTAAACATGTAGTGGGTATAAGAGGGCTAAGGACCTGTGACTGTGAATTCACCACAGGTCCTTTGGCTCTCACCACTCCACAGAGGAGGAGCCAGAAGTTCAATGAGGGGGTTATAGGCATACATGCCAACTTTTGAAAGTAAAAAAGCAGGAGATTTGAAGGCGGCGTGCATAGCACGCCGCACCAAAAATTTGCATATCCACACCCATCTTGCATGTAAGCCACGCCCCCTTTGAAAAAGCCACACCCTACTCCACCTAACTGTGTAATGGCTCTGGATAGCCTGGACGTTGGATAGCCTATTCAGCATCCAGAAGAGCTGGGAGATACCGCCAAACAGTGCCCCAATAGGTAGGTATCTCGGTGGCCTATTTGAACCCTGTAACCAGGTAGTATCCTCCTGTAGTCAGGTTAATGCCCCCTTCTAGCCAGGTAGCTGTCCCCAATAGCCAGATAGTGCCCCTTACATCCAGGTAGTGCCCCTTACATCCAGGTAGTGCCTCCATTAGCCAGGTAGTGCCCCCAATAGCCAGGTAGTGCCCCCAATAGCCAGGTAGTGCCTCCAATAGCCAGGTAGTGCCTCCAATAGCAAGGTAGTGTCCCCAATAGCCAGGTAGTGCCCCCAATAGCCACTTAGATGCTCCTTACAGCCAGGTAGTTCCCCCAATAGCTAGGCGGATGCCCCCTTTATCCAGGTAGATGTCCCCATGAGCCATGCAGATGCCCCCATGAGCCAGGCAGATGCCACCTTTATCCAGGTAGATGCCCCCATGCCAGGCAGATGCCCCCATGAGCCAGGCAGATGCCCCCTTTATCCAGGCAGATGCCCCCTTTATCCAGGTAGATGCCCCCATGCCAGGCAGATGCCCCCTTTATCCAGGCAGATGCCCCCATGAGCCAGGCAGATGCCCCCATGAGCCAGGCAGATGCCCCCTTGAGCCAGGCAGCGGCCCCCATGCCAGGCAGATGCCCCCTTTATCCAGGCAGATGCCCCCATGCCAGGCAGATGCCCCCTTTATCCAGGTAGATGCCCCCATGAGCCAGGCAGATGCCCCCATGCCAGGCCGATGCCCCCTTTATCCAGGCAGATGCCCCCATGCCAGGCAGATGCCCCCATGAGCCAGGCAGATGCCCCCATGCCAGGCAGATGCCCCCTTTATCCAGGCAGATGCCCCCATGCCAGGCAGATGCCCCCATGCCAGGCAGATGCCCCCTTTATCCAGGTAGATGCCCCCATGAGCCAGGCAGATGCCCCCATGCCCGGCAGATGCCCCCGTTGTCCAGGCAGGTGCCCGCATGCCAGGCAGATGCCCCCATGAGCCAGGAAGATGCTCCCATGCCAGGCAGAGGCCCCCAATATCCAGGCAGATGCCCCCATTCCAGACAGAGGCCCCCTTTATCCAAGCAGATGCCCCATGCCAGGCAGATGCCCCCATGCCAGGCAGATGCCCCCTTTATGCAGGTAGATGCGACCATGAGCCTGGCAGTTGCCCCCATGCCAGGCTAATGCCCCCTTGATCCAGGCAGATGCCCCCATGCCAGGCAGATGCCCCCTTTATCCAGGTAGATGCCCCCTTTATCCAGGTAGATGCCCCCATGAGCCAGGCAGATGCCCCCATGCCAGGCAGATGCCCCCATGAGCCAGACAGATGGCCCCATGATCCAGACAGATGGCCCCCATGATCCAGACAGATGCCCCCATGATCCAGACAGATGCCCCCATGATCCAGGCAGATGTCCCCATGATCCAGACAGATGCCCCCATGATCCAGACAGATGCCCCCATGAGCCAGGCAGTGCCCCTATAGCTATTAACAATAAAATAATAAAACCTAGTTCACACTCCTCCCCTCACAAGCACTCAGTCACTGCACACACTCCCCTCCCCTCACAGGCAATCAGTCACCCCCCTCCCCACACATACAGCCATCCCTGCACTCACCTGTCCTGCTGGCATCCTAGTTCTTCACACTCGGGGAAAGGAGGCGGAGCTTCTCGTGTCCCGCCAAGCCCCGCCCCCTTCACAAGCAATGCTCTCACAAAGCTAGGAGATCATTGCCGGCGGCGGCGCAGGACAGACGCTTTAGGGCAGCGTCAAGAGACGTAAAGAGACGCTGCCCGATGCCTCTGTACACAGATAACCTCCTGCTTCTCTAAAGATGCGGGAGGTTAAGCCACCCAAGCGGGGGGGGGGGGGGGCGGGACACGGCCCCATTAGCGGGAGTGACCCGCCAAAAACGGGAGGGTTGGCAACTATGGCTATAGCACCAGTCTAGAGTGGGACTACAACAGTGGCCTATATGTGACAGAGAGACTACAACATTGGTCTATATGTGAAAGAGCAGTTGCTACATCAGTGGTCTATATGGGACATGAAAGGCTACAACAGTGATCTATATATGACATAGTGCGCTACAGAAGTGGTCTATATGTGATAGAGGAAGCTACATCAGTGGTCTATATGTGACAGAGAAGGGGGCTACAGTAGTACTCTATATCTAACAGAGGGGCTCTACAGCATTGGTCTATATGTGCTAGAGAAAGGGGCTACAGCAGTGGACTATATGTGACAGAGGAGGGGGATGCAGCACAGGTCTATATGTGATAAAGGAGAAGGCTGCACCAGTGGTCTATGTGACAGATGAGAGAACTAGAGCAGTGGTCTATATGTGAAAGAAGAGGAGAAGGCTACAGCACTGGTCTATACTTGATGTAGGGGGGCTGCATCAGTGGTCCATAGGTGACAGAGAAGGGAGCTACATCAGTGATCTATATGTGACATAAGGGGGTTACAGCAGTGGTCTATACATGACAGAGGAGGACTACAGAACCAGTCTACATGTAATAGAGTAGGGGACTACACCAGTGGTCTATGTAACAGAGGAAGGGACTAGAGCAGTGGTCTTTATGTGACAGAGGAGGAGAGGGCTTCAGCAGTGGTTTATATGCGATAAGTTTGCAAGGCACTATTATTGTCTGGGGCACAATTTGAGGAATTATGTTTGGCCTTATTTTTTGGGGACACTATCTGGAACTTTTATTTTGAGGGCACTTTCTTGCACTATCATTTATATCTGATGTACCGTGGGTACAGATATAGGGCAGGGACAGCACTGAGGGCAGCAATAGGATAGGATGTTTTTGTAGAAATAAGGAAACAAGTTGTCATGGTGGTCTGGACTAGATGGAGAAGAAAAAAGAATGTTACAGTTAAAGAAGTCGTCACCAATGAGTTAACATTTTCCTATTAATATGTCTAAACCAATTGTCTCTAGAATCATTGTTTTTATAACATTTAATTCATTGTGTTGATGTAATAAACAAGGTTTATGGGGAGGGCAATCATGAAACCTTTGCAATGGGCAACTAGAGTGTTCAAATGGCCCTGTTTGGGGACAAACCATGACTGTGCCTACTGATGGCCTTCATTAACGGTGAGTTTTCAACAGTCTACGTGTCCACTGTCTTAACTGACCCAATTTTTTCTCCCCACCCTGAGAGCAATTTAGCTTACCCTGCTCAAACATATGCTACAGAAACAACCCCATAATCAAGAACACAGTAATAGCATCAATCTATTACACCCTAAATGGTGCCACAGGAGTATTCTTATTAGGATAGGCCCAACGTCCCAAAATGTTGTAAAACAAAAATGTTTTAAAGAAAGTATTTTCTCCAGGTTTAACACAAGGTAGTGTATACTTCAGCCACTTAGGAGGGCAACTAATTCAAACAGTAATTCCATTCTTCACTCTTCTAGATCTCTTTCTAGTTTAAATGTAAAGTAGTCAGTATACAGCTTGTATAACAGTGTAAATTTGGAGTGTTCTCAAAATAACTCAACAAATAACTATCAATATCTTAACTACTGGCAACAAAAGCGAGTATACTCCTCAGTGAAAAAGGACAAATTTTGGCCAATTTGCCATTTTCTCTGTGTTATCGTTCTTACGCTTTCTCATACTGGTCACTTGAAGTTCAACATTGCACCTCATGTCAAATAAATAATTGAGGATCCGGAAAAAAGAATTGTTGCTTTACATAAAGATGGCCTAGGTTATCAGAAGATTGTCAACACCCTGAAACTAAGATGCAACACAGTGGCCAAGACCATACAGATTTTTAAGAAGACAGGTTCCACTAAAACATGCCTTGCCAAGGTTGACCAAAAAATTTGAATGCACGTGCTCAGTGTCATATTCAGAGATTGTCTTTTCAAAATAGACATATGAGTGCTGCCAGCATTGCTACAGAGGTTAAAGTGAACCTGTCATAGGTTATGCCCCCCTTGCTGTGGGCAGCACAAGCTAGTGTCAGACCTGCTGTTTCCAGCTCTGTGTCCCTTATTCTGTAAGATGCCGTAGTTTTAGAGCATTTAATGCTCAAATCTTATTTGAGCAGGTGTTAGCCCCGCCCACCAAAGGATAGCCCCGCCCACTGATAGTTATTCACATGTTTCTACCTATTCAAAGTAATAGGTTTATCAGTTGAGGTGGGCGGGGGTAGCCTCCGATTGGCCGGGTTTGAAAAAAACTGACTCTTTGAAGGGCTCTTCGAATGACTCTTCTGGCTGCAAACTACAGATTTGAGCATTAAATACACGAAAACTACAGCATCTTACAGAATAAGGGACACAGCGCTGGAAACAACATGTCTGACACTAGCTTGTTCTGCCCTCAGCAATGGGGCATAATCTATGTGATAGGTTCTCTTTAAAGGGGTGGAGGGTCAACCTGTCAGTGCTCAGACCATACGCCACACACTGCATTAAATTCCTCTGCAATTTTGCTTTTTTTTTGTTTTTGGGCGTTTGCATACAGGGCTCTGTGGTAGTCAAGGGTGCTAACGGCTGATACTAATTGGGTCTAATTTGCCTGGCTATATATGTGGCTTGTGATTCACTGAATTTGTTACTGCTTGGACCTGTCTCAGTAATCAGATAGCGGGGATCTGTACATGACTTATCCTGGACCCCGTCCTCTATCTTACCAGCCCTGTTTTCCATCATTAAGGGACGTGAGTTATATTTATTGCATACATCTTGTTGATTTTTTCTTAGATGTTCCGTATTGTTGTTATCAACTGCAATTTTTCCCTGATGAACCCCAGTATCTAGGGGGGGAAACGCGTTGGAATATTGGAATATTTATGCGTTATTGATTATCTTTCTATGACGCATCATCAATTCATAGTATTTTTGAACATCAAACGTATATTGTCTGTTGTATTGTTATTTATCACAGCACTTTTTTTGTTTGTGCACTCCATTTGTAGTATATGTGTTTTTGTTTTTTTTTCTTTCTCTTTTTTCATTTAGATGTAGCTAGGGACAGGGTTAGTTTAGGTTCCAGTGTGGGGGCGCCCTTATTGGGGCGATTTCCCCATTTTTGAGGTAGATAGGTCCTTGATAGGGTATATTTGAGGGTGTTTTTTCGTTTTCTTTCCCAACTCTTATTCATTCTGATTAAAAGTTATGTTTTATGTATCTTTTTTCTAGATGTTATACCTGTAGTTGTTTTGGTCCTCTGCATGGCTGTCATCCCAGAAGAAAGCTACTTTTAAAGTTCATGTACAAGAAAGCAAGTAAACAGTTTTCTGAAGACAAACAGACTAAGGACATAGATTACTGAAACCATGTCCTGTGGTCTGATGAGACCAAGATAAACTGATTTGGTTCAGATGTTGTCAAGCATGTGTGGTGGCAACTAGGTGTGGAGTAAAAAGACAAGTGTGTGTTACCTACAGTCAAGCATGGTGGTGGGAGTGGAACCATGTCCTTTGGTCTAATGAGACCAAGATAAACTGATTTGGTTTAGATGTTGTCAAGCGTGTGTGGGGGCAACCAGGTGTGGAGTAAAAAGACAAGTGTGTCTTGCCTATAGTTAAGCATGGTGGTGGGAGTGTCATGGTTTGGGGCTGTGGGGAGCTACAATTCATTGAGGAAACCATGAATGTACTGTAACATACTGAAGTGGAGCATGATCAACTCCCTTCAGAAACTGGGGTGCAGGGCAGTATTCCAACATGATAACGACCCAAAACACACCTCCAAGACCATCACTGCCTTGCTAAAGAAAATGAAGGTAAAGGTGATGGACTGGCCAAGCATGTCTCCAGATCTAAACACCATTGAGCATTTGTGGGTGGATTCTCAAACAGAAAGTGTAGGGGCGCAAGGTCTCTAACATCCACAAGCACCCTAATGTTGGCAAACATAGTGCTGGACCTCTGGAATCCAAAGTAATTAAATCACTTTCATTATACTGTATATGCTCACAAAAGCTGTGTTTCAAAGTTTTTGATGCTCACCATTCACCTGCTTGCTTTGTAGTATAGATCTTCATTTAAACTGGTAAGTTATATGGGAGAGTGAAGGACGGCAGGCTTAGTCTAGAAGTAGCAGATTGGGACCAGAATTACTATTTGGTTAAATTGCACTCACAGATGGCTGAAATATATATGTCCTTGTGTTGAACCCTTAAAAAATGTTAAAAAGATGTTTTTAACCCTATTTATGTGTAATGAAATGGATTAACCCTATATATGTGTATTGAAATGGGCTGGGACAAGTTATTCTGGTGCCCTAGGCAAATAAGACACATAGCACCCCCCAATGGACAATTCAGCCTCATCCATGCCTCCTTGCGCCCCTTTTCTGCCTGGGATGAAGTGGCACCCTAGGCAGTCGCCCTACCTTCGCCTACCCGTCGTCCCGGCCCTGATTATCGCTATCTATCTATCTATCTATCTATCTATCTATCTATCTATCTATCTATCTATCTATCTTTCTGTCTGTCTATGTATTGCTTTACATTTATTACTGAAATATGAATATACATCAACATCATTATCATGGTTGCCTATGGAAAGAGTACAAAGTTAACAACTGTATTTCATCTTTTGAAAATTAGAAATGTTTTTGCATTGTTTCTTTTAACTTTTTCTCATAGGTAAATGCTACATGAATAACTGTTTTAGTATTCATTTGCAGTAAGGTCAAGTGCAGAATGGGTTTATCCATGTATTTCAGAGACTGATAATGTAGTTTCTTAACATAGGCTGCCATGATTTGCAGAAAATATTACATTACTCAAAACAATGTTAATTAAAACCTTTAAATAACAAGAAATAAATTAGTCTCATCTATTGTATTGTATTTATTATAACATTTATGTTACAATTTAAAAGCAGATTTATAAGCAAAGTGAATGCCCATTAATGGTGTTAAATAGGGTTGTCCAATTGTATGTACATAAAACTTTATGTTTCAATAAAAAAATTATGAAACTTTCTAGTATCAATTAATCACAATTTCCAAGATTTTTGGAAATTTACAATTTAAAAGCAGGTTTATAAGCAAAGTGAATGCCCGTTAATGGTGTTAAATAGGGTTGTCCAATTTTATGTACATAAAACTTTATGTTTCAATAAAAAAATTATGAAACTTTCTAGTATCAATTCATCACAATTTCCAAGATTTTGGCTATCTGTCAGTGAATGGATTTTTTTTTCTGCATTTACAACAGAAACACTTAAAATATATCCTCTCCTTGTCCTACTCATTGCACTTGTACAATGTATAAATTAGTGCCATCAAGTAGCAGCACAAATCTCTTTACTGCCTGGGACTCCACTGCACACTGCTACCTTGTAACAAACTGGATCTACTACATCTACAGTATATATAAAAGTACTAGATGCCTTTTCCACCTGTAAACAAGAATGTACGCATTTAGGCTAATTTCACACAACATTTTTGGGCTATGTCTGAAGCCAGTCACATAGTCTCCAAAAAATTGGGAATCTCGCAAGAGAACAGAGAGTGACTTTTGATCACTATATTTACTATTTTGCCATAGGCAAACTTAAAATCTATCAGTTCTCTATCTGTAAAACACTAAAAAGTAACTTTTATTATGTATAACTCCTAACCTCTATACACACTATTTAAAAAACCTGACTTCTAACCTCATTATTTAACCCTTTTTGCTTCTGAAAGAAGGAATAGCTCCTTTTCTATTATCAAGTATGGTGGAGCACCACCGATTAACAGGAGAGCCTTATATGTATAGCAAAGTACTAGCTCCAGTCAGGGATCCCGAGCCTACTACTTGGGCAGTCCTCCCTAATCTCATGAACACAGAACAAATAAGGCCCCCTTGTGACACCCCTGCAGCAGGTGACACTTGTAGACAGAGGTGAGAAATCACAATTTAAACCGTCATATCTGACCTTACAGATAGAGAACTGATAGAGTTTAAGTTTGCCTATGGCAAAATAGTAAATATATATGTCTGAAGCCAGGACCCTACAGTGCTGTAGACACGTGTGGACAAAACCAGTTTTTCCAATAAGTTTTTGCTGGTGACCTTACTGTTTCCCTAGCAAGCTCATATTGCTATTGATGGCCTAAGTGTTGTTCACGTGTCTGCAATGCCATGGGATCCTGGCCTAAAGCGTACATTTAATTAGCAAAAATGATTCCAAATGTATCTGGTGATCTACCCATATGTTTTTATAAGCCAAACATAAGCCAAAGTAGTGTTAAAAACTGGATACCTTTTCTTGACAGTGTTGAAAAGCTTTGCCTACCACATTATTCAGTACAGCAAATTAAATGCTTATGTGAAATATGTACAACAGCTCTTTTTTTTCACAAATGGCTTAAAAAGGCCAGGCACACAAACAGAAAAGCTTGAAATTTTCATAAATTACTTGCTTTAATAAAAAAAAACTTCACAATGGGAGATGCAAACATTTTTTTTTAATAATTTTCAACTTGTGCATTAAAATCTCTATTTTAAGGAACAGAAACTACAAAGGAAATCGTAAACAGAGAACAAAAGTAATATATAATTAATCCATAGGTCACCGATAAAGCCAAAATACAGAGATTTCAGGGAGTTGGGAAGAGATAAAGACAGAGAAAAAGTAACAAAATAAAACAAAATAATTTTATTAATGAATTATAAAAGAGGGCAAGGAGGGTGACATATCACCCCTTGGGCATAGACATGTAGGAAGTAAATGCAGCTTTGAAGGACTCATAATATAGCAGTGTACTGTACAAAGAAAAGTTCCAAGGTTCGGCCATGTGTGGAACAGAAGATTTCACGGCACAAGTCCTGTGCTAATTTCTCTACCTCCCTTTGTGCGCCACCCACAGCCTAGCCAGCCTTACTTTCGTCTACCAATCTGGGCCATCAGTTGGGCATTTGCTGCAGCCTTCGCCCGCATGTTTTTTGCCTTTGCAATGTCGAATAGGCTGTTCATTAGATTAGTAGGCACATCCAATGAAAGAGTGAATTTGGTCCGACGGTCACTTTTTGCCTTGTTTTGATATACCTTGCCCTTCACCTGGGCCTGTGACAGATATCTGTACCGTGCAGCTGGAAATGTCCTTTTCTCTTTCTCATCCTCTTCTTCTTCCTCTTGGGAAAATAAGTTATCACTTGGTCCAAAGTCATAGCCCCTCTTGCTAAGAACCGAATTGTCGTCTAAACTTCTCCTTTTGGCCTCTTCCAGGGCTTCTTTGAGACAGCTGAAAATTGACTCTGTTTTGTAAAAGTTGTAGTGGAGACTTGACCGGGCCATGCACAGTATGAGCAGAAGCAGGAGTAGCCTAGTGTGTGGCATACTTCCACCATGCATCTATGAAAACAGAAACATTTTTTAATTCAACTTATGCAAAGCAGAAATACATACTTATTCTCACTGTATTTTAGTTAATATATGAATCAGATGCAAAGAGAGAAACTCACAGGAAAAAAAGGAACACAGGGTGCTGTGTGGTTCCATTAGACACAAAGAGGACACTGAATTCCTAACTAATTCAAGGCTACTTAATATATTATTTTAAAGGGAATGTGTCATCAAAAAATGAGTCATTGTTTAAGTCCCATTTTTATGTCAAACACATTTTTTAGGAATTTTTGGTTGCTTTTTGTTTTATTTTTTATATTACTTTCAATATTTTTTAATAATTCTTAAGTCTTGCAGTTTTCACTTTGGCCACTAGGCCTTGTTTGCACTGCTTTAACAGCAGTCAGAAAGATGCTTTACAGCAGCTTCATGCACATAGGAGACTTAAGACTGACTTAGTTCCATTGACTTCTATAGGAGAGTTTTCTAGTCATGCTCTGTGACCTGGGAAGAAATCAGTGTGCAGGGAGGTAAAAGTCACAGTTCACCCTATCTCCTTTTGTGACTGGTGGATCCTGTGTTATCTATTCACACTGGTGTCTCCTTTCAGTTTGACTCTCTTTGTGCTGATAATGAGCAGACAACGTAAATCTTTCTCTACAGAACAGGAAGTGTCAGACAATATTATTAGACTTAGTGGCCAAAGTGAAAACTGCAGGACTTAAGAATTATTAAAAAATATAGAAAGTGATATGGAAAAATAAAAAAGAATATAACCAAAAATTCTTAAAAATCTGTTGAACATAAAAATGTGAGTTAAACAATAAGTCATTTTTGATGACACATTCCCCTTAAAGTGTTCCAATCATTATCAAAAATAATAGTAAACATAGTACAGCTACAAATGTAAACTGCTCATTTTTCTTTCCCTCTGCCACTTGCTATGAATACTTGTTTGCTTGACGCAATGTAAGACCTATGCAGGGTGCTGCAGTGTCAAGAGATTCTATGGGGGCTGAAGAGGTTTCTGAACATTTCCAAGGAGCCTGAAGACAAGAAAAAAGCCTTGGGTTGCTTGGACTGGTGGACTGAAGTATTTGGTTGGAAATAATCCAATTTTCAGCTGTCAGCTAACAAAAGGCTGTACCAGCATTACCATAGTCTCATAAAGTCTCTAGTGCTGATGTGGGGGTGTGCATTGTGAGGTTAGCATGTGGTATCATAGCACTAATAGGAGGAACAGAAAAAAGCTAATAAAAAAGAGTGGTTTGGCATCAATGTGTGAATAAAGTGTGTGGTGTGCCTGGAAGTTCTTTGATTGGAGTTTAAGACTACTAGGCCTGGGCTAGTTGGTAAATTGGAAGTCGGAGTGGTTTGTTCATCAGTAAACTGTTGGTTGGCCAGAGTGGCTTGTTCATCGCAAGAGAAAAATTTTGGGTTTGACCCCCCAAGTAAAAGGCCCATCAAAATACTACTTAGCTTGACCTAGACATGTCACTGGGGGCAGAAAGAGTGCTGACTGTGTGAACCATTGTCATTTTAGAAAGTCTGCTTAGATAGAAAGGGAGTTCTTAAGGAGCTCTCCCGGAGGTTTTTCCATACTAAGGTCAAAATTTTAGACAAGTCTGTTTTAAGAAGCCACTAAAAAAGCCCTATCCCAAGGGCGACCCCGAGCCGGCGGGGAGCTCAAAGCGGCCGGTTCCGGGCGGGAGCCGGAGCCGGGTTAAGTGGCTGTTTTTTTTTTTTTTTGTTTTTTTTAAATCTACTAAAAGGGGCCCTGACTACAAAGGGGGCCCGGGCTTTTCAAAAGGGGCCCCCTGCTACTCTAAAGGGGGGCTCTGGCTACTTTTAAAAGGGGGGCCCTGGCTACTCAAAGGGGCCCCCCTGGCTACTCTAAAGGGGGCCCCTTTGGCTACTAAAAGGGGCCCGGGCTACTCAAAAAGGGGGGCCCTGGCTACTCAAAAGGGGGGCCCGGGCCCAAACTCAAAAAGGGGGGCCCTTTGGCAACAAAAGGGGGGCCCGGGGCTACTCTAAAGGGGGCCCTGGCTATTCAAAAGGGGGGCCCCTGGCAATTCAAAAAGGGGGGCCCCCTGGCTACTAAAAAAAGGGGGCCCCTTGGCTACTTAAAGGGGGGCCCTGGCTACCCCAAAAGGGGGGCCCTTTGGCTACTAAAGGGGGGCCCCTGGCTACAAAAGGGGGGCCCGGGCCTTTTCAAAAGGGGGGCCCGGTTTTACAAAGGGGGCCCTGGCAACAAAGGGGGGCCCTGGGCTACAAAAGGGACCCGGGCTCCCTAAATGGGCCCGGGCTAACAAAGGGGGCCCTGGCTATCAAAAAGGGGGGCCCTGGAAAAAAAAAGGGGGGCCCCGGGCTATCTAAAGGGGGCCCGGGGCTGTTTTAAAGGGGGGGCCCCCCGGCTAACAAAGGGGGGGCCCTGGCTAACAAAAAAGGGGGGCCCGGGCTATCTAAAGGGGGCCGGGGCCAAAAAAGGGGGCCCTGGTTTATCTAAAAGGGGGGCCCTGGCTTTTAAAAGTGGGGGCCCTGGCTACTAAAGGGGGGCCCTGGCTTTTCAAAGGGGGGGCCCGGGCCCTAAAAAAGGGGGGGCCCCTGACTAACTAAGGGGGCCCTGACACAAAAAAGGGGGGGGGGCCCCTGACTAAAAAAGGGGGGGGCCCCTAGTTTACAAAAAAGGGGGTCCTGACTAACAAGGGGGGCCCCTTGGCACTTTAAAGGGGGGAAACCCCGGGGGTTAACTAGGGGGGCCCTGGCACAAAAAAAGGGGGGCCCTGACTAACTAGGGGGGCCCCCTGGCTACATAAAGGGGGGGCGGGTGGCTACCAAAAAAGGGGGGCCCCCTGCCCTATCAAAAGGGGGGGGCCCGGGAAAAACCAAAAGGGGGGCCCTGACTACCTAAAGGGGGCCCTAAACCCCCAAAAGGGGGGGCCCTGACTACCTAAGGGAGCCGGCAAACAAAAAGGGGGGCCCCCCTGGCTACAAAAAAGGGGGCCCTGACAAAAAAAGGGGGGCCCCGACTAACAAAGGGGGGCCCCTGGCTACGAAAAGGGAAAGGCCCTGAATATCTAAAGGGGGCCCGGGTCCTACCAAAAGGGGGGCCCGGGGCAACCAAAAGGGGGGCCCTACTAATTTTGGGGGGCCCTGATTAACTATGGGGGCCCTGGCTACTAAGGGGGCCCCCCTTTGGCTACATAATGGGGGGCCCGGCTACAAAAAGGGGGCCCCCTGACTAACAAAGGGGGCCCCCGGCTACAAAAAGGGGGGGCACTGGCTACAAAAAAGGGGGGCCCGGTTAATTATGGGGGCCCTGGCTACCTAAAGGGGGGCCTCTGGCTACCTAAAGGGGCCCTGCTACCTACACACTACAAAAGAGGGGGGGCCCCTGACTTCCTGCACACTAGCAAAAAGGGTGGGGCCCTGACTTCCTGCCACTTGCTAAAGGGGGCCCCTAACTACCTGTATACTACCAAAAAGAGACCCATAACGCCTGATACTCCCCCAAAGGGGGCCCCCCCAAACAACCGTAACTACCTAAAAGAGACCCCTAACGCCCTGAAATATTTACCTAAAGGAGGCCCCTTAATGCCTGTTTTGCAAACCTAAATAAACCCCCCAACTTTCTTTAAAACCTACCAAAAAGGAGACCCCAAAAACTTTTCTGTATACTACCAAAAAGGGGGGCCCCTAACGGGTTAAGTTTTTTAAAAAGGGGGAACCCTAACTCCCCTACAGTTTTACCAAACCCGGGGGGCAATCGCCTACCTAAAAAGCCTAACTAATTGGGACACCAAACACCTACCTACACCCCTCCCCTAACTGGGGTCCACCAACCAACCTGTAGCCTATCAACTTGCCTAACTGGGGCCTGCTTATCTACATGGGGGCTGTTTACCTACCCCCCCCGGGGCCAGGTACCCACCAACCTACCTGGGGCCCGGCTTCCAATTTAACCGGGGCCGGGAGTCAAACCTACCAAAAAAGGGGGGCCTTTCCTATTTTACCGGGGGGCCTTTGCTTATTTGCCAACCTCCCCTGGGGTTTTCCCTACTTACCGGAAAATAAAATTTTGAGAAAAAGGGCAGCCCATAGTTGTAGCATTATCTCCAGGGGGGTTAGTCCTCTCCCCACCCCCCAAACCCCTTTTAGGATCCCTGGGCCCCTTCTAAGTTATGGTTTTGTACCCGCTCCCCCCACCCCGGGGAAAGGGTTGTACAGAGGGGGGGAATGGTAAAGAAATGCGGAAAATTAAGGATCCTAAGATTTTTTTGTTTTGAAATTTTTCTGCAGGAATGAGTTGGGGCCCCGGGACAATTTCATATGGCGGTTTTGGAACGGAGGGCAGAAGAAAAGGGAAAAGAAAACCCTCAAGAGAAAGAAAAGGGACTCATCAGAATGACATCTCCGGTGAGCCCCTTTAAAATTTCAGGGTTATTTTTAACTTCTATTTTGGGATCAGTGCTGTTTTTAAACGGGTAATGTCATGTGACCTGAGCTGGTTCTGCCCTCTATGGGGTCTCCATATGGGGGTGTTGTAGGTTTTTTAAAAGCATTAGTAAAATTTGGCAGGGGTCCATGTGTCCCTGATTGAAAGGGCCCTTTCGGCTTATTCTCCCCGCGAAATTGGCCCCAACTGCCCCGCCGGTTTTTTGGCGCTTCAGTACGGCCCCAAAATCCGGGGCCAGAAATTACGGAAATTTCCACTGCCCCTCATTAAAGAACGGGGAACCCTTCGCTCCCCCCCCCCGGCTGGGGCCGGAATCCCCCCGCGGGGGAGAAAGTGAAAATGAAACATTATTTAGGAAACGGACGCGCCGAAAACCCATGCATTGTCTTGGGCCGGGGAGCGGCACCCCCGCCGCGCCCGGCCCGCCCCCCCGTCCCCCCCCTTATTCACGGGGGGTTTTTGTGCCCCTCAAAAACGGCGCAAAAATTTCCGCGGGAAAAATTCCGTGGAACACGGCCTAAAGGTTTGGGGAACACCTGACCCCCTGGGATGGGGTTTTAAAGACTTTTTTTTCCTTGCTGGGGTTTTTTTTAGAACTGGTGGGGTTTTGGTGACCAAAGAAACGTGGAGGGAGATTTTTTATGTGGGTGGGGGGGGGTTTATTTTATCCCGGGTGGGGGGATATGGGGGGAGCTATTTTAGCCATGTGTCTCTGATATTTTAAACCCCGGGACAAAGGGTGTGAGACAGTCAGATAGGGTGAACAAAACAGATATGTGACCCCCAACTTGGTATAGAAATACCCCAAATACATTTCCATTTTGCACACTGTATTATGTGGAAAAAATGGCGAAATTTATGTCCGAGGGGGCGGTAATATTTTCAGGGGCCCGCCAAATCAACTCCCCTGTGGGGCCCAAACCCCCCAGCCCCCGCCACGGGTCCCCGTCCATGCTGGGGGGTTTTTGGCGGGGTCTCTGCGGTGCCCACATCTCCTAAAACCCTGCGCTGCAGTCCTGTCCTCCTGCTTTGGCGCAGCCCCTTCTGTGCCCTTTTGGGTTTCTAAAGTCACCTGAAAGGGTCCTTAAAGTGTCCCCCACTGCCCTCCATAGGGGGGCGCCGCGGGTCAAATTTTTAAAAGGGAAAAATTTTCCAATTACCTAAAAATAAACCTATGAGCTCCTTTTTTTTAAGGAATTTCCTCCCTTTCTCTCCTGGTCAGTTCATCGATTGTTTTAACCTACTCCTGACCTCAATTTCTGTTTTTTCCCTGCAAAATGTCTAGCTTCTGTTTTCCCCTGTCATTATGCAAACCTGTTACTCCCCGGGGTCTCTGCCCACCTTCGTGCCTCTTTTTGGCTGGCACTGCAAGTAGCCACGTCAGGGTTACCGACCTAGGGGTTTTTTTTCGGCCGCAATTTCCCATCAACCCTTGCGGGGGGCCTCCGGTGTTTTGTTGTTTTTTGGGGAAAAATTTATTTTCCCATTTTTTCTGTGTTTTTTTTCTGTAAATTTTTTATTGTACGGACCCCGAAAGAAATGGGGAGCCTTAACGGGGCTTGGGGAGCTTGTGTATAGGGGGCCACTGTAATCAACAAAATACCTCATATTTGATATTTTTCCAGTAAGTCCATTTTTTTTCCCAAAAGTTTCTGGAAGCAAAGGGTGTCCCCGTATTTTTTTTTTGGACACCAAAAAGTGCTGGCCCCCGCCCAATCGGAAAGTAGTAAGGGTTTAAAACCAGCATGGGGGCACCACACCCAAACTAAAATTAAAAGGGACCCTTTTTCTATCCCCCTTATCTATATGCAATTATAAAACCACAAAAAACCTCCCTCATACATAAAGGGGCATGTGAGTGGTTGTCCCTTTTCGGTATTTTTTCTTTTGTGGGAAAACACCCATGTATTATAAATTTGACTTTTTCCCGCATACTGGTGTGGGAACAGGTACAATTTCAATGTGCATTTTTTTTTTTTTTTTCATCTAATTGTCCCCCTAGTGGGGGGGTGGGTGCTGCTTCCCGCAATTTTCATGCACCCCGTTTTTTCTTTCAAAAAGTTTCGAGGAAACTGGTGGTTTTTCCCCCTAATTTGGGGTTTAGTCTTTGTCCAGCCATTGAGCTGTGAGTATGGCCTTTGTTGTGTTTTTGAAGACCGAAGGCCCCCTTTGAAACCCGCTCCCTTTTTGTGGTCTGCTATACCTCATCATTAAGATGACCCAAAAGGATCTACAAACTACCTGGCATCCAAAGGTTTCAGTCCTTACCGACCCCCAAGAAAAAGTTTTCAATACGGCTGATCCTGACAAACACCAGAGTACATGGTTTTGTAACCCTGCTATGGCCCTTTTCAGAAATACCTAAGTTTTTAATTTTGAAAAACTACTGTAGTTGGGATTTTTGTACAGGGCCCCGTAAATCACAAAGGGTCTAGGGGTTATACGTAATATTAATTTAGGGTTCAGCCCTTTTATTCTTGGTTTTCTTCTTTAAAAAAGAATACATATTTATATACTCCTCTAGCAAACGGTTGTATGTTACATTAATTTTTAAGGGGGGCATTTTATGGGTTTCCCGTACAGTATGTGTAAACCTATATTAACAAATACAAACCATGCCCATAGGTCTTGACTTAATAATGTAACACTAACAAAGGCAGATTTACCATTCTTTTCCAATTATAACAATAGAAATGTATTAAAAACATTTTATTTCCCAGTTATATTTAGTAACTTTTAAATTTTTTAAAAGTTTCCTACAATCCTCTGAAAAAGTTCGCCATTTAAAATCTTTTAAAAGATGGGCCCATTCTATTAATTAACAGCCACTCGTTGGTAATATCTTTACTTGTAAAAAGAAATTTAAATTAACATTTATGCATTAAATAAATTTTTACAGAATTGTTCACTGCCAAAATGGGAACTGGGATAAAATTTTTAGAATACATTGTTTTTTCTTAGATAATGATAAAATCTCGTCTTCCAATGTGTTGTTTTTTTCAGGTTTAAATAATTAAAACCTAAATTTTTTTTTATTTTTTTCTGGGTTTGAATTGTTCTTGTTTCGAATTTTAAAGCAGCCTTCTAAAATAGCAGCCATGCTAGAGCTATTTGTTTGCTAAGAGATACAATGAAGGGGCAAGGGCCAATGAAAATGCTTTGGCAAAGCCCAAATATGTAATTTATCATAAGTAAAAACATTTACCCGCCCTCTTTAAAACAGTTTGTTTTAATTGATAACCGTTTGATAATAAGTAGTTCCCGAACTAGAAATTTTTTATAGGTATTAAAGGGGGCCCCAGTACTATACATGATGGGGGGGCCCTTTGTTGAAAGTTCATATAGTTTTTTTGCAATTTTGGGGTATAGGAAAATTTTAATTTTTCCATCATGCAAGTAAGTATTTCTTAAAGCACACCTGTAATGTCTTATGGTTTTCTTTTTGTTTTTAGATGCACATCTCCATTTATGCTTATCAGAATGCAAAATCAAAAAGGCCCCCCCCAAGGGGGCTTTGTCAAAACCCTATTTCCCTTTGATAATCCCAGGCCCCCACTAAACTTTTTACGTAATATTTGAATATAAATGTATCTCCCTGCAGCACCTTGTCTTTTCATACTGTTCCCCAGGAGGTCAAACGCCCCATTTAAAAAAAAGGGCCCCCAAACCCAAAAAAGAAGCGTTCAAGGCCGAAAAATTCAAAAATTTTAGATTTTTTTTTTGGGTTCTACTATATTTTCAGGTGCTGTCAAGGAGACCTCGCTTGGATTTAAATCACCATATACAACAATAGCTACATCCCAAACTTTCTTGAATAGAGCCTAAAATATTTGTTCCATTTTATGGAAATTTATGTAATGGGGAAAATAAAGTCCCCACAAAGATTTAAACATTCCCCTTAAATTGGGGCATCGACAAACAAAAAAACTGATAACTAAAACGATTTGAACTATTGGGGGACTCTCTTTGGTGGGAAAGGGTTGGGCCCAATTCTTACATTAATTGTAAATGAGTTTAAAAAGTGTGAGCACAAACATTTTTTCTGGCTTTGGGGCAAACCAAAAAATTTTGGGAAAGGCCCCCTTTCCCCCTAAACCCTTTTTCAATAGCACGCAGATCCCCTTTAGGCAGGGCCGGGACGATGCATAGGCAGAGGTGAGCGATCGCCTAGGGCTGCACCCCTGGGCCCCTTTTAGCCCGGGGGGGCATAAACACCTGACAGTGAACCATCAGATAAAGCGCGGCTGCCTGCAGCACAGCACTTCTGTCCCTTGAGCAAACACCACTGTTTTTTTTTTTCCAGTCATTCAGTGGCTGCTGCTGGGAACATTGCCCCACAATGTTGGGGCCCCCCCCTTCCCCCACTTCCCCGGCCCATTTAAATTTTTTTGCGGGGCAAAATTACCCATTTCCGTATGTGGCCCCCCGGACTCCTCCTAACGCCTGCAAATTTTCCCCTTTTTCCCTTTGGGAAACGAGGGCAAAGCAGGAGAGTCCCCTCCCCCCTCCCCCGTAAAACAGTGAAAAGGAAAACTCCCGCAGCTTTTTTTCTTCCCCCGGCTCTTTAAGAAAATCAGCGTTTTCTGTTTCAGGAAGCGGGGAGGGAAACAGCGCCTCGCGCTTCCCGGGCAAATTTGTGTTCAAAAGCCTGCAAATGCTGAAGAAGCAAATGCCCCGCTTACAGGCTAAAAACCCCCCAGAATGTGGACTCGGGGACGGGCCCGGGGTTTAAAACGAGCAGCAGGAATGGCAGGTGTGTTCAAAAAAATGTGACAAATGAGAGAACTATCCGTCGCTTTCCCTTGACAGCATTCCCCCCCCTTTCCCCCTCTTCCCCTCCCCATGTACACAAACCCCAAAGTGAGGAAAACACTGCCCTTATTTCCTTACCGGGCCAAAAAACTATCACTACAGGGGGGTGGGGAAAAAGGCACCCTTTTTACTCTTCACCTGTGAACCCCCCTGTTCCCTAAAACTGCAGCACAGCAAGAGGGTTAAATGAAAAATTGTTTTTTCAGAACACCCCCCCCTTTCCCTGCCCCCCAGTTCATTTTGGGGCACCATTCCCTAGGGGAGGAGAGGGGTCTACATATTCCCTCTATCTATTTTATCTTTTCTAACTATCTTTTTCTATTTTTATCTATCACACTAAATCTAACCCACTACCTACTTTTCTACCTACCTAATTCCCTATTTACCTACCTACTATCTATTTTTCTATTACCAAACCCATTCTATCAATTTTATCTACCTAAACCACCTTTTCCCATCTATCTATCTATCTATCTATCTACTATTTATCCCCCTAACCCAATCTTCTCTCATATCTATCTATCATCTAAACTATCTCAATCTATCTATCTTATTTATCTAAATTTCCATATTATCTACAAACCCCTATCTATCTATCCATCTATCCAGTATCTATCTATCGATCTAACCCATATCTATCTATCCATCTATCTATCTATCTATCTATCTATCTATCCATACAATATCTATCTATCCCATATCTATCTACTATATCATATCTATCTATCATCTATCTATCTATCCCATATCTATATTTCTATCTATCTATCTATCTATCTATCTATCTATCTATCTATCTATCTATCTATCTATCTATATATCTATGTCTATATATTTAGCCCTACCATGTAGGTTGTCACCCAGCTTTCCCTTTAACAAGTGTAACTGGAAAAAGGCTGCATAGACAGCAAGTAAAATTTCAAAAGGTTGGGTGACGAAGTCTAATGTTGCAGGTATCCAGCTTTCCTAGTGCAACAATATCACTATTACTAGCCAGTATTGCTCTGCTCTGCACTGAAGAGGGACAAAAATCCCGAAACAGCGTTGTCTGTAGATGAGAGATACTGGCTTGGCTAAAAAAAATCATTTTTGGCTTTCTCAAGAATCGGTGGGTCAAAAGAAAATAGAGGATTTGTTACATCCAACAGAGGCCGCTGTGGGCGTCTCAGCCCCTTTCCCATAAGGCCTTACTGTAAAACAAGACATTCTGGAGTCTGGGAAAGCAGAGTAACAACAATATGGGAAACTGACAGCCCAATTCATTGTAGAACTGTTGTTTTTTAGTAAGGAAAAAATTATTCAGTTACTTTTTTTTCCATTATGGTTAGCAGTTTTATCACAGTCTTGTGATGTTACCCAAGTACGATACAGTTTTGTAAACCTGTTGTTTATTGTCCTTTTTCTGTATGATGATGTTAACTAGTTGTCATACTTGCTAACTCTCTCACAAACGGGGACTCTCTCCTGCTCCCCTCGAAGCATTAGGCCTCGTTCACACGGCTTATTTCAGAACGTATTTACAACGGATTTCCGATGTAAAAACTTTCTGAAATCAGTTGAAAATCATTGCAAATAAGTGTCACTAAGTTGGGGACGTATTTGTAACTGATTTCCCGACGGATTCACCATCTACAAATCATTGTAGGTGGTGAATCCTCCGGAAAGAATTTACATGTCAAATTTTTTTTCCGTCCGGGGGGGGGAAAGGGGGGGGAATCCGGAAAACGGATTTTTTGGGGGA
>JAODAL010044113.1:0-33195 GCA_025379985.1 Phyllomedusa bahiana
GGGGGCAAGGAAACTTAAAAAAAAAACAAATTCATACTTACCTGCTTCCCGGGCGCGCGCTCCTCTTCGGGCCCCGCCTCCAGCGCCGGTCGCTCCTCCGGCTGCTCCTCGGGCGCACGGCGTGTGACGCGCTGTGCGCCCGAGGAGAGGCAGCGTCGCGATGACGTCACGTCCGCGACGTGCCGGCTGAGGCGCACGGGGCCGGGGGCGGGTCCTCAGCGCATTGAGGCCCCGGCGGCCCCGCTGTGTCGGCCCTGCAGCTCACCGGAGGATCCAGCGATCCTCCGGGGAGCGGGCCCGACACTGTCTGCGGGGCAGGGAGCGCTTGCTCTCTGCTCCGCAGAAGGGGTCACAGAGACCGCCGGCGCTTCAGGCCCACGGCAGTGGCCTGGAGCCCGGCGAGGGTCGGGGCCCTGACGGCGCCCCTTAGGGATAGGCTGAGGTAGGCGCCCTAGGCGGTCGCCTACCTGGGCCTACCCGTCGTCCCGGCCCTGCACGTATCCATTTGACTGTTGTGGATGTTAATTTCAGCTTCTCCAGCCTTGTTTGGGTGTAATAATGAAGGGTGTTGTTGCTCTCCCATAGACTTTAATGGTCATCGCGCATAATCGATGCTCACTATCGAAAAACCTTATCGATAGCGGCCGACTATCGACTATCGATCGATCTCGATAGCCAACGCAATCGCTCAACACTAGTAGGAAGCTAGAGGGAGACAGTTCTAATGTGCCAGCTTCCAATCACTGAGCTGACAGGGGAGGAGTTAGGATTTTCACAGCTAAATAGGGAAGCCTGTAAGCTCTGCACTAATTTCCAAGTTCAGTTCAGTTCTGAGTGTGTACATAGTTCCAGTTGTATGCATAAAAAAAGGAACCCTACCTATCAGCCAGCGATAGGTAGGGCAGGGAGATTGGAAAACCCACTCACTGATAGTCCAGTATGCAGAACCGGTGACACAGGCAAAAGCAGTGGTAGATTGAACTCCAGAGGTACAGGTGGGCAGCGCGGGTGAGAACTGCCCGTATAGTGTGGACCTCAGAGAGAGTAAGTCCAGTTAGATGGTCCTTGGTAGCATACCAAGAGGTTTGAAGTGGGGCCCCAAGGCACAAACATTATCCCAGAGAGGAAGACAGAAACAGAGGCCGCTGTGGAAGTTGGGATGAAGAGTGTGGTGCTTTCCGCTCAGAGAGTGAGGATGACAGAGAGTGAGTCTCTCAGGAAAAGTGTATTTGTATTGGCGATGTGTCATGCTCAGGAGAAACATTATGTTCACAAGTACTAGTGTTGTGAGTAAAAGCCTGAAGTTACCCTGGAGCTGCTGTTGTCTGTCAGTTATGCCATCACTGGTGCACAACATGACTATACCCATCATTCGCAATTACCATGGTGCTATTCTTGCAATATGTCACAAGCGCATGAAGCCCAGCCAGGATCTCCTGGATGTACTCATATATCCCTTTGTAGAAACTCCTTCAGACATTAGACAAGTGAGTACGTCCAATGTCAGGAAGGTTAAGTTGCTCAAACAAATCTCAGAAACAGCCCTTTAGTATACAGTCTTAAACAGTGCACCACCTATAAACAGGGCTCCTCAGGATATTCAGCCATCTATAAGTGGAATCTTCTTGAAGTAAGGACGTAACAGTGCATAAGCGATGTTTGGGTCTTGATGTGACTGGAGGCTGTTTCAATATGGGGTAATTTGGGAGGGTCACATGTTGTCCACCCTGTTGTTAAGTCCTATATGTATAAGGAAATAAAAAACTACTGCTGCTACACTATAGGTCCTAGAAACCACAGGAAATGACAATTACTTCTGTATGCTGCTGGGTTATACAGCAGAAGTTGGCATCACTTCCCACTCTGCAGCTATTTCCTTAAGCTGCATCTCATGGACTTTCTCCAGAAAGTAATGTCAAAGTAGAGCATGTCATTTTCAACTTCTGCATGTATTAATATTTCTTGTTGGCACTTTGGGATCCTTCACAGTTTAGAAGTAATTTTGGATAATATGATCTGAGGAAACAAAGTAGGAGAATGGACCGCCCTGCTAAGTTACGTGACGTTAGTGGCTACATTTTATATAATTTGTAAATGTAAATTGGCCTGCAGTTCCACTTTCAAACGTTTTTAGTGTTAAAATTATTTATTTCGTACAAAATCTCTTGATTTGAAAATTGTTTTCCCAAAGACGCCCAGCTATCCTCATCAAACAGCTTTGGAAGTTTTTATTTTATTATAATTTTTTGTGGGTAATTATGCTGAAATCTGTACTTTAATAAGTGTAATATTTTTATGTTTTTATGTTATTAAGGAAAGTATTATAAAATGAGATCTGTGGGAGATTCTTTTTAATATTTTTTGTAAGTAAAAATGAGATATAAATAACGAGTGAAATTGCTCCAGATAAAAGACACATTTATGTCCTAATTACTTCACTTAATCGAAATCACATTACGGCAGAGCAGTACTTGACTAATGAGGGTTATCCTTGTGTTGAGGTTTTTTTTACTATTTTATAATTGCTGTGTATGTTATTCAGATTTTAACTTATCGTCAATTCAACCGACTAGGAATTTGCTATTACGTGTTAAAATGGGCAAAACTGCTAAGAAAGTCCTAGGTCCGCAAAATACTTCTACGATTTAAAATTTTTATTAATTTTAAATTAAAGCTAAGTCTTTTTTTGCTAGACAAAGGATATTTTTCTAATTGCTAGTTGTTCCTTTGTATGTCTTTTAGATGTACCTTTTTTACCTTTGGTCACTAAGTGGAGACAAGGGGCTTTATGTATGAAAACTGTAAGACTCTCTTCATCACTCTAGTAAAGCCAATTCAGACTGCGTTTTCTTTTTCCATAAGCTCTGGGTTAAATCTAAAATTGAGCTCTGATGGTTGCTATAGGCAAACAACATAAGAAAGTCTTATCAACCTTATGACAGTATTTCTAAATATTGCCCAGGTGTATAGTGCTCGAGGTGCCTATTCACTGCCTAAAAGATCAGGTGAAAGAGCAAAGGTTTTTACCTTTAATGCGGAACTGGTAACTTTTGTACTTGCTATACAGTTCTGTGAGCTGATTGACTATACGTGTGTGGTAGGCAATTCTAATTGTTACAGAGGTAGCCTGGCGGTTGGGTTACAATAAAATGGTGGGGAGCGTGTCTTTTCAACATTTTTGGGCAGCGTTGTTCTACATGCGTTGCTTACGGAGAAGCTTATAAATGGAGGGCTCGTGTTTTCCTCCCAGCTAGGTTGTATTTCTCTCTCTGCAGGGACCCAACGCCCCCAAAAGTGTGACAAGGAGAGTTCAATTATGTTTTAGGTGAGCGTGGGGTAAAGGTGGAGAGATATCTCTCAGCTGTCGGAGACTAAGGATAGTCTTTGGGAATTGAAAAGCTAAGTTGTAACTAGATCTGTGAATATTCTATATTTTCTGCGCTTTCTCTAATTCTTTGTATACTAGACATGGTCTCTCTCTATTTCTACCTTCTCTCTCTTCACCTCCACATCCCAACTTTCACATGGAGCGATGATCTCTTTACTTCCAATACACAGTGCAGAGGAACACACAGGAGGGGGACATCACATCACGGACCATGCGCAACATAGCTCGTTCCTGTGATTACGACCGGGGGCTGGAAACAATGTAAATTAGTAAAGACGGCAGCCAATGACACACAAGGAGGCAGAATCCAACCAGCAATAGTGAACACTGTTTACAGAAAACTAAGATAAGGGAGACTGTGAAAACAAGACAGCTTTGCAAATCACATCCAATTGAAAAGTTGCTTGTTTTCACTGTCGTCTTATTCTGAAGACCATTTCATGTAATGAGAAAACCCCTTTGAGGAGTGGTTGGTCTTATCAGTATTTGACAGCCTTTATGTATTGTATGTGCATACAGTGATTCCTGTTAAGACCGCCTACTGGACTCTGAAAGCCAAGTTAAGCAGTAAGTTAAATTAATAAGCTCCAAGTTCTACTGACTCTTTCCAAACAAAACTATATATCAATCTGTTCAGTTCCTCCTGCTCTATAACATGCTGCTGACAGAACAGATAGCATGGATAATGTGACAGGTTCCCTTAAATCTAATCTCTTTGTAATTTTGCCTCAATATATATTGGCAGTGACACTGCTGCAGCTTTCTTAAAGGCAGATAACACTATGGCTTTATGCACATGGCTAATTCAAGTGCATGGAGCCTGCTTACTTTGTGCTTTTAACACCTTATATACTCTGCATGCCACCATATGGTGCCTTCATATTGCACTAAGTCAGTGATTCAAGGAGATAATACTTTTCCAGTACAATATCCATTGGAGCATGACACAATATTTTTTTTTTATCCAAGAGAAATAGACTCTATATGTCATTTGAGACATAGGGAGCTGAGTGCATAAGCCCTTAGGCTAGTGCTGCAGTATGTCACAGTAGACCTTATTGACGTCAATGGAACATTTTCTAATTCATAATTACATTGTACTACTAAAGCTGTTAACCACTTAATGACTTAAAATGTCTCAGGGGTCCATAAATGATTCTGCAAGGATGTTCCTGAAATCATGGAAATCATGTAGCTACAGTGATAGCTGGACTCCCCAAAAAGAAGACAGGGACAGTGTATTACCGTCCTTGATTTTCTGATTGCTGCAATTTAGCAGGCAGTCTTCAGGATTCCTGCTTCCATACCAAGGCCAATACCAAGTTGCCGAAGGACTTGCTGGGTCTTAACAGTCCTGGTTACACAGGAAATCACCTATAAAATACATCTTATTTAAAACTCACAGCCAACATTTTTCTTTTCAGGCAAATTAGAAAACTGTAATGAGTATTAAAGGTCTATAGCTCAATATAGTGATAAAAACCGTATGCCTACTTTTTACTAGGAGTTTCATAATGATGACAACCACAGTCACAATGATCTGCTCAAATATCACCAGATTAAAAATAATTAAGAACACATACATTTTTTCCATGGACACTAGAAAAAAATCTACTATGTTTCTATACTGTCTTGGGAATTACAGTTGGCCACCTTGTTCACACTACTTATTTTGGAATATGTTGAGCTTATAAAAAAAAAGTGAGGAAGGACATTCTAATGACCCTCAAGTTAATGGAACACATGGACACAAAAGATTCCAATTTATGTCCTTAGAAAAACAAAACACCATTGTTATATAGAAAATAGATAAGAAAATTATTCTAAGGCAATATCACATAAGTTAAAAGGATGTATGTATTGTCAAGGGTATGTAGTAGTAGGAATCGAGACCAAAAGTATACGCTGAAACCTGCTGAGTGCTGTGTTGACCTTAATTTCATATGTGTAGTCAGCCTGGTACCTTAAAACAAACCTCTCAGGTGGTCCTTGCTGCCCTACCTGATAGCCAGATGGGATAGAGGGAGAAAAGCTGATCTCTATAATATATAGGTTACAATACTTTAAAACAGGATTTCTGAGTAAAAAGCAAAGTCAAATTTGATAGAACTCCTTAAAAGAGTTTGTCTCAGTGCACATACCAGACTGAGTTTTTTCTTTTTTTATTTAGGGCTTGTTCACACAAAGTTTTGCCGATCCGCTTTTGGATCCATTTTGCGCAAGCACAGCGGATCCGCAAAACGGATCTAACAATTGTAAGTGTGATTAACATTGCTTTCAATGGCAAAAGCACATCGCCGTTCTCACGGGAGATCGCCGATGCGCTTTTGAGAGCTCTCCTGCACTGCGCTTTTTGGATCCGCTTTAAAAATTGACATGTCAATTCTTCTTGCGTTCTACGCAAGTGAAAGCCCATAGGGAATAATGGAGTGCGCTTTTGGCACCTGTCCAAAAGCGCTCCACACTATGGGTACGTATTGCCGGCGCTTTGGTTCCGAAAGCGCATCCGAAAAGCCAGTGCACAGCTGAAAGGAAACGGAGGTTTAGTGTGGCTGCAGGGGGCTGGATCGCGGGATCGATGGGTGAGCGTGGCTGCAGGGGGCTGGATCGCGGGATCGGTGGGTGAGCGTGGCTGCAGGGGGTGGGATCGGCGGGTGAGCCGTGGCTGCTGGATCGCAGAAGAGCCGTGGTGGCAGGATCGAGGGAGGATGAATGGGCAGGAGGATGAATGGGCAGGAGAGAGAGAGAGACTAATTACTAAGGAGTCAGAGGATAGGAGTAGAATGACACCACCCGGGGTTGAATACTTGCTAAGCAGTGAATGTGTGTGATTAGTAAGCAGGTAAGAGACTGATAGTAGCTGCCTGAGAGAACAGGTAATGTCTGAGTATGTCCTGATGAGGACTAGGAGCTCTTGTTAGGGTATGTTCAAACGGCTTAATTTGGGGCGCATTTCACCGTGTATTTCGTGGCGTACTGCGCTTAATACGCTGGGAAATGCGCCCCATAATTACGGTAATCCATAGCTCTCATAGAGAACTATGGATTTCGCCTCCTCTCCCTGCTCATACAATGCTATCGTATTGTACGCGCAGGGAGATAAGTGACATGTCAATTATTTGTGACGAATATGCGCCGCAAGCAACGAATGTTTATGAGGCCGACGGACTGCTGGCCCCCCACCCACACCACAGTACATATTGTGAACATACCCTTACTGGTCGTGGTCGTATTCTCTAGAGACAAGCTGTACACTATGGATCATTTAAACAAAAACAAAAATGGTACGCAATATTTAATAATGATATAAGGTGAAAATGTTTATTATATTTGCAAGCTTCCCATGTCAATTTTACTTCATGGTAAAACCGCCTTAACTTCTACAGGTATTTACCAAGATTCTTCAAAAGTAACATGGAAACCCATCTCTTCAGGCTAGCTTATAAGCTACAGTAACTCTGTTGCCATTGTACCACCATAGAAACGTGTCCATCCTTTGCCTTCTGTCTCCTTCTCTCTCTCATTCACTGATTTTAAACCCTCTTTCTCTCTATACCAGGTTGTTAATTATTTAGCATTATTATGCTATTTGTTTTGGTCTTATGCTATATATTTAAACACCTTTTGATTGTGCAGTGCCCTGGAATTAGTGATGCTTTAAAATAACTAATGACATTAATGTAAGAGGTAACAGATGGGCTATTTGGTGTAAGTGATGGGGCTCACAATTATTAAAATTTAATAGCAGCTACCATCAGGCAGGAAGATAACTAGACTGAATTAGCGAGAATATTGATGTTATGTGGATACTATACAGTTAGAATCACAGAAAATTAGGACAATAACAAATATTTTAGGAAGCAAGAAGGGGAATTAATGAAATTTAAGTGCATATCCCCTCTTTCCATAGCTGGCTAAAAGTTCTGGGAGAGCGGCAACACATGAAGTACCAACTGCGACGGTCATGTGACTAAATGCAATAAGTTGGAGAAAGAGCTGACGATCCACTCTGTAAAGCCTTCACCATGAAACTCTATAGCTAAGAATAAATATGCCTCAAATATGGTGCTGGACCATGGGACTCCAATACTGAACAGCATCCCTCAAAGTACTGGGGAAGAAAGAAGGAAAACCTAAAGTAATCCAGACAAAAATGACACAAGAGGGGGAAACCCACATGGGGGTCTGTAAGAAAAACAGTTCTGGAAACAATTTTTTTTATTTGGTTTAATAGTTCTGTTTATAAATATGGTGCCTTATCTATCATATCTGTTTTATGTTATTTTAAACCTACATCAAGTCACAGACCCTTTAAAGGGGGTTACTTTAGTATGGAAGCTGTTAAAGTTGACACAGATGTGCAAATAAGGAAACGTGTGAGAAGGAGTAGTAAAAGACAGACTGTCTCCAAGACCACTGGTACTGTTCACATGTAATATGGACAAAGGGAAAAATTATACATCAAACAAATCTTGGCCATAATCCATGTTTTTCAAAACTCATGGCCAAGAAATCCAGCCAATTCTCTTATCAAATGAAAGGGTTTTTTTTTGGCCTTAGGGAAGCACAGAACAGAATAGTGGCCCAAATTATGAAACTATCATATTCCTGTGTTGGTAAATTTATATTTGGGAACTTGGTGGTCGTTATTTTTGGCTAGGAGACTTTTAGAAGAAGTTATGACACAAACTGGGATTATGGCCTCCTTAGTTGACCCCTGCATGTAATTAGCCATTCACCTCTTTGACCTAAGTAAGATGAGGGGTTGAGGGGGTTGTATCGTTTCACAATTATGCCGTCTGCTCTCAGGATATCTTTATCCAATAATATTTATTTAATATCTATTTAAGCAGTAACACATAGAGTGTAATTTTGCAACTTTCTTTAAGAGACAAAAGTCTAAGTGACACATATATCAAAAACCTGCAATCCACGATATAGTCCTGAGTGTCGGATCCCGAGTCCAGACGAAGTCATGCAGACGCCGGTATCTCGTGCTCTCGGTACCTCAGTATCTCTCAATGCATACAAGCCTACAAGCCTACAATAAGTTGAAAGGGGGTGAGGGGGTTTGCAGTTTCTTTAAAACACCTTTGGGTCAGGGACATCTTTTGCATTGGGTAGGGTAGGTGAGTGCCCGTGGGTCCCATGAGCAGAAGAGGCCCTCCCAGGCAGCCGCCTACCCTGCCCAGTGGTGTAAGTCAGCCCCTCTGACGGGTCGGGGCGGCACATCTTTATGCAGGCCCAGACCCAATGTGTCTTTAAGCAGTGCAGAAGGCGAGATCATGCCTCCTGCGCCGCTGTATCTCCTTGTTCACAAGCCCGTAGGCTTCCGGCCTAGGAGAAGCCAGGAAGGACGTTCAAGCATCAGCGCCGTGATGACGTCACACCACTCACGCTGGATCTGGCTCCTCAGTGGGGGAGCATGGAGAGTTGAGTAGCTTTTTTTTTCTAAGTCACAGGGGCCACATCTACCTACAGGGTGATATTTACCTACCTACATGGGGCTGTGTACCAACCTACAGGAGGGATATATACCTACCTTCAAGGGGCTGTATACCTATCTACAGGGAAGTTTTGTACCTACCTACAGGGGGCTGTATACCTAACTACATGGGGTTGGATACCTACAGGGAGCTATATACCTACCTACAGGGGCTTGGATACCTACTGGGAGCTATATACCTACTATATATCTATATGGGGCTGTATACCTATCTACAGGGAGCTATATACCTAAAGGAGGCTGTGTACCAACCAGCAGTGAGCTGTGTACCTACAGGGGGCATATATACATACCTACAGGGGGCTATATACCTACAGGGGGCTGCATACCTACCTACAGGAGACTACATGCCTACTTACAGGGGGCATATATACCTGCAGGGGACTGTGTACCTACAGGGGGCTGTGTACCTACCTACACGGGGCTGTGTACCTACCTACAGGAGGCTGTGTAACTACCTATAGGGAAATCTCAACAGAGGGCCCAGACTTCTACTTAATGCAAACCTTTTTTTATTATTCCACGATAGTGTAAGTCCAACATTAACAGACATAATAAAAATCATCAGCGTGAATAGAAAAGATGAGTGGTATACTTATTTTAGAAGATTCTCAGCATAGCAGCTTCGGATACATCTGATTTTCCTTGTTAGCATAGCCCAGAGACGACAGACCTTAGAGCGAGCTGCACACACACTATATTAGACCTATGCTCATTTAATCGAACTTTAACAGATCTTTTTGTTTGGCCAATATACACCATCCCACATGGACATTTAATCAAATATATGACTTGTACGGTATTGCATGTAAAATATCAGTCCCATGCAAAGGATGCTTGACACTAGAACCTCTAATAATCGAGGAACAGTTCAAGCAACCCAGACATGGGGATGTGCCTTTTCTTTCTGTATTTAGCTTCATTTGTCTTGTATTAGATGTCCTAATGCCAGATGACATTAAAGAATTTCCTAATGATCAACCCTTCCTAAAGACAAATGTAGGGGGCTCCTTAAACAGCGACCCAAAACTCTGGTCACTACCCAAGATATTCCAATATTTTCTTATCGTTCTTTTGATCATATCAGAATGTTCATCATATGTTGATAAAAACATGACATTATTCTTTATGGGCTTAGACTTAATACAAAATAGTTCTTCTCTTTTTAAATTAGATACCTCTTCCGCTGTTCTTTTTATCTCATTAGGGTCATACCCTCTTGCTAGAAATTTATTCATTATACTCTGTTTGCATGATATCCATTTTTCTTCATCAGAACAAATCCGCCTAGCTCTAATGAGCTCCCCTTTTAATATTCCTCCAAATACTCCTGGATTATGAAAACTCTGGCGATGAAGTAAATTGTTGCGATCAATTTTTTTTAGAAAATAAAGCTGTTTCCAATCCAAGGTTGGGAAGTTAGGAAAAGGGTTCCAAGCAATCTTACTAAGGAAGAAGTTGTTGCATTACATCAAGTAAAAAATGATTCTTCCCTTGTCGTAAAACAAGGGACAAGGGAGGTGCTACGGTGATAATAGATCGAGAATATTACATACAGGAAATCATGAAACAATTAAGTGATCCCCAAATTTATAGAAAATTAGATCAGGATCCATCAATGGAGATTAAAAAATATATTGGAAAGGTAAAATTAAGTGAAAACCGCGTTAAATGGGGTTATTTCAGAGAATACTAAAAAAATCCTTACTAATTTATCATCCTTTTAACACCCATTTTTTTTACACAGTCCCGAAGATCCACAAATCAATGAAAAAAGCCACCAGGAGGACCGATGTATTGGTTGTTAACCGGTATTTGAACAATTGGCCATGGTTTGTCGACGGATTTTTACAACCTATGGTTAGAAGGGAAGCACAAGTTACAGGAAAATTTAAAAAAATTTCTGGACAACTATTTCTGATATTGAAATACACCCTAATGACTGGCTATGTACGTTGGATATCCAGTCGCTATATACAAATATCCCATATGAGGAGGGTAGAGAAGTTGTCAGAAATATGTTAAATGAAAATCCAGCCCCTTAGTAATTTCGGTTTTATTAACTTCCCCAAAGACTTTGTTTGGATGTAATATTGACAAAAAACTTTTTAAGATTTGGTAATGAGTTTTTTCTGCAGCTACAGGGGACCTCGATGGGGTCCCCTGTGGCTCCGGCATATGCCAACTTGTTTGTAGCCATGTTAGAGAAGACCCATATCTTCGTTTCTAAATACCAGACCAACATAGTTTTGTGGCTTCGTTACATTGACGACGTGTTTCTTGTAGGGAGGGTTGAATTGGGGGGATGAGTTATGCGTACATTAATGGCTGCACGGTCTACAAGTTAATTTTCAAAAAGAACAGACATATTAAATTTTAACGATTCAAAGCATCCGGGAGGGGGGGTTTCTCCGACATGCAAAAGGAGGGAAATGGGCGCAATAGTAAGCTCGGACGATGTTCAATAAACTGAAAGGGGAAAATGTACTCACCTCTTTGGCTGTACTATAATGGTACAGCTAAAGTTTAGAACTCCCGTGAGGGCATAGGCGTGCTGTCTTTAGGACCTGACATCCGGCGTCCCACGTGGTTCAAACTCCCAGGGTTCAGCAGCGGGGGACGGTAATAGGTTGTAAATAAACATGAGGTTTTTGAAAAGGTCCTTCAAAGAAGCGCTGCGCTGCAATAGGAATCCACTACCACAACTAAATGTGTATGGATTTGTCTACTTTTCTATTCACGATGATGATTTTTATTATGTCTGTTAATGTTGGACTTGCACTATCGTGGAATAATAAAAAAGGTTTGCATTAAGTAGAAGTCTGCCATCTGTTGAGATTTGCCTGCTAATTGGAGCTGAGGAGGTGGCTCACATGGAGACTTTCTGAGAGTGGTGTACGATATAGAGTTGGTTGTCTGATATTGTAACTACCAGTAGGGAGCCATATACCTACCTACTGGGTTCTATATACCTAAAGGGGGCTGTGTACCTACCTACAGGTGGATGTAAACCTACCTACATGGGGCTGTATACCTACTTACAGGGGGTATATACCTACAGAAGGCTGTGTAACTACCTGTAGGGAGCCGTATTCCTACCTACTGGGAGCTATATACCTACAGAGGGCTTTGTATCTACCTACAGGATGCTATATACCTACAGAGGGGTGTGTACCTACCTACAGGGGCTGTGTACCTACCTAAAGGGGATGTAAACCTACCTACAGGAATTTGAATACCTACCTACAGGGGACTGTATACCTACCTACAAGTGGCTGTGTACCTACCTAAAGGGGGATGTAAACCTACCTACAGGGATCTGTATACCAACCTACAGGGGGCTGTGTACCTACCTACAAATGACTGTATACCTACCTACAGGGGGAATATGTATCTACCTATCTACAGATGACTGTATACCTGCCTACAGAGGGCATATATACCTACCTACAGAGGGTTGTATATCTACCTACAGGAGGCATATGTATCTACCTATCTACAGATGACTATATTCCTGAATACAGGGGGCTGCATTTCTACCTACAGGGGGTATATATAGCTATCTTCCTACAGAGGGTACTTTACCAACCTACAGTGGGCCCATATACCTGCCTACTGGGGATCTATATACCTACCTACTTAATTGTGGGCAACAATACTAGGACTTTAAAAATGGTCGGGACAATGCCCGCATTATATGTCAAATAAAGACGTTATTTTGCAAGAAGTGACATTGTGAAAATATATTCCATAAACTATATGTAATTTATTTGCTAAATACAAAAACACACTATGCGTTTCACATGGAACCTGCCATGCTTTCTTCTGACGATGCAATGCAGGTTCCATGTGAAATGCGTAGTGTGGTTTTGTATTTAGCAAATCAATTACATATAATTTGTCAGGAGTTATTTTGCTTCTGTGTTGGATCGGTGCTGCAGTGATATGATGGTGACCTTAACTGATGTCTGACCACATTGTGGTCTATATGGCGGTGTTATAGGTTATAAGTTAATTTATATATTTCCTGTGGGTGGTTTTATTTGTTGGGGTGCCCAGTGCACAGTTCTGCTCAAGGGCCCATAATGCTGCTAAGATGGCCATGCTTGGATTGACAAGGACTATGGCGAGAACCAGGAGTTACCACTGAGTGTCTGTCCATTTGTCTTCTACCTGTGCTCCTCAAGGGACTTTGCCTGATCCAATTGTACCTTTATATGAAAGTCTAAAACTTTAATAGTTATGCATTGTTGCCCTAACAAACCTGAATATCATCGTAGCGTTTTAGTGGCTGCTGGTGCATGTTACCCATACTGTTATGTCCATTACAAATTTAAAAGGTAGGGCTTGTTTGTGTTCTTGGGGTGGGGGGTCGCATGTTCAACATGTAGCCTGAGTGAGATGTGAGGATGAGATTGAGCTATGGAGTAGCAAACCCTAGTAACCACCCATGTCACACAGAACACAGGCCCAACCACAGAAGGTGGTTGGGCCTGGTAGAGTGTCTAAGACGTATTGTGACCTAGAACATCTCCTGTGTATGGCTTCCTCTCTCCCTTATACAATTTGTTGTGGGTAGTGGGATCTAATTCCCTGCCCTTCTTTTTGTGTGCCTCTGTGCCTTTGATACAGGGCCGGGACGACGGGTAGGCCAAGGTAGGCGACCGCCTAGGGCGCCTACCTCTGCCTATCCCTAAGGGGCGCAGGCAGGGCCCCGACCCTCGCCGGGCTCCAGGCCGCTGCCATGGGCCTGAAGCGCGGCGGTCTCTGTGCCCGCTTCTTGCGGAGCAGGTGAGCGAGCGCTCCCTGCTCCGCAGACAGTGTCGGGCCCGCTCCCGGAGGATAGCTGGATCCTCCGGGAGCCGCAGGGCGACACAGGGGGCCGGCCGGGCCCTTAAATAGCGCTGGGAACCCGCCGCGGCTCCGTGCGGGCTCAGCTGGCAGCGTCGCGTTGAAGTGGATGTCATCGGCGCTGCCTTCCTCAGGCCATAGCGTGTCACCAGGGCGTGCGCCCGAGGGACGGCTGCCGGAGGAGCGTCCGGCGTGGAGGCGGGGGCCAGAAGAGGAGGGCGCGCCCCACGGGCGCAGGTAAGTATGAAGGTTGTTTTTTTTTAAAAACCTGCATGTAGCCCTATAAGCCGCCTGTGGCCCCCATATTGCCTGCCTGAGCCCCTATAAAGCCTGCCTGTAGCCCCTATAACCCTGCCTGTAGCCCCTAAGCCTGCCGTAGCCCCTATAAAGCCTCCCTGTAGCCCCTATTGCCTGCCTGTGGCCCTTAAGCCTGCCTGTAGCCCTATATGCCTGCCTGTGGCCCCTATATGCCTGCCTGTGGCCCCCATAACCTGCCTGTAGCCCCTATAGCCTGCCTGGTTGCCCCTTTATGCCTGCCTGTTAGCCCTAAAAGCCTGCCTATGCCCCTATATGCTGCCTGTGGCCCTTATAAGCCTCCCTGTACCCCCTATAAGCCTGCCTGTGGCCCCTTTAAGCCTGCCTTGTGGCCCCTTTTATGCTGCCTGTAGCCCCTATATGCTGCCTGTAGCCCCTTTATAAGCCTGCTGTAGCCCCTTATGCCTGCCTGTGGCCCCCTATAAGCCTGCCTGTAGCCCCTATATGACTGCCTGTAGCCCCTATAAGCCTGCCTGTAGCCCCTATATGCCTCCCTGGGCCTAAAAAAGCCTGCTTGTAGCCCCTATAAAGCCTGCCTGTAGCCCCTATAACCTGCCTGTTAGCCCCTATAAGCCTGCCTGTAGCCCCTATATGCCTGCCTGTAGCCCCTATATGCATGCCTGTGGCCTATAAGCTGGCTGTGGCCCCTATATAACTGCTGTGGCCCCATACAACCTGCCTGTAGCCCTTTTAACCCTTGCCTGTAGCCCCTATAAGCCTGCCTGTGGCCCCTATAAACCTGCCTGTGGCCCCCCAATGCCTGCCTGTGGCCCTATTAGCCTGCTCTGTAGCCCCTAAAGCCTGCCGTAGCCCCTACGCCTGCCTGTGGCCCCCATATGTCTGCCTGTGGCCCCCATATGCCTGCCTGTGGCCCTATAAGCCTACCTGTAGCCCTTATAAGCCTGCCTTGTGGCCCTTATAAGCCTGCCTGTGGCCCCTATATAACTGCTGGGCCCCATACGCCTGCCTGTAGCCCTATAAGCCTGCCTGTAGCCTCTATAAGCCTGCCTGTGGCCCCCATAAGCCTGCTGTGGCCCACTTATGCCTGCCTGTGGCCCCCATATCCCTGCCTGTAGCCCTATAAGCCTGCTTGGCCCCCATAACCCTGCTGTGGCCCCCATATGCCTGCCTGTAGGCCCTATAAGCCTGCCTGTAGCCCTAGCTATATACATGCCTGAGCCCCTTTTAGCTATATACCTGCCGGGTGTGCCCATATACTCCCCCTGAGCCCCTATGTATATAACCTGCCTGAGAGTGGACCCTATGTCTATATACCTGCCTTAAGTGACCCTATATCTATTATAACTGTCTAACTGAGGGGACTTATATACCTATAATTTAAGGAGTTGCTGGAAATTAAATGTGAGGATTCTAAAATATTTTTTGTCCAAACTGCAGGGACGAGTATTGGCCGGGAGAAATCAGCATGAAGGTGTGGACCGGATGGAGAAGAAAAGGGAAAGTGAACGACGCTGATCAGAAAAGACGTTCCTGTGATCACAAAATTGAAAAACTGCAGTGTAATCACTTAGTTTTTGCAGAGCGTTCTACATACAACTAGTATCTCCACTATCTGGCCCACTGTATGGCGGTGGTATATGTAATCAGAGCCTGTGTACAGCTGGATAGTCCATGTGGGGGTTGTTTTTTGGTCAGGGCCCGGGCAGGATTATTTGATCCTTAGGTAGGAATGTTTTGGGTCTTGGGTTTTGTAGGAGGGTTTTTTAGTAAAAATCATTGTTCTGGTAGATTTGCTCCATGTATCGGTGGATTATTGGTGATGTTATTTAGGGGTTATTACACTGTCATTTCGGAGGGGAGTGATTTTGAAAATGCAAATTTGTCTGGGCTGATTTCCATTGTTTCCAGTGACTGCTGAGGAGTGGACGGGAGCTATGTGGGATACGCAGAAAATTAGTGACAGGACCTGGCGGGGAGGGGTGAGAGGATTTTGGGTGGGGGGGCATTTTTGGGGAGCGAGGGCAGGGGGGGCGCAAGGCGTCCTCGCTAGGGCACCAAAATTGCATAGTCCCGGCCTGCTTTGCTAATATCACATTTACCCAGGGCTCAATTGTTGATATAGTCCATGATGAAAAGGACCACCTGAGGTCGACGTTTTTAAGTGAGAAATGTAAAGAATGAATGTGAACCTAGTGAATGCACTAAATTTCAGTTTAGATGATAGCATAATTTACTACTCAGATGATTTGATAGAAAAGAGAAAGGGAGTTTTCATTGTGACCAACAAAAGGATCATAACGTACATAAATCAATGATAGGAACATGTCCATCCACATCACAGAGAAACCTTTGAACATGAACAAGCCTATGCACCAACAGCAAATGTGTTACAGCAGTACATTGAAGAGTTTTACACTCAGGTCCACAGTACACTTGATAAAGCCGCAAGAAAAAACATTGTACACATTATGGGTGACTTTAATGGCAAAGCTGACCAAAGAGAGATTGCAGGTATGGTCAGCAGACATGGCCTTGAAGTAAGCAATGATGCTGTGGACCTCTCTATGCAATTCTACCAGGAGAAGAAGCTAAGAATCACCAAAATCTTTTTCACACAACCGATGAGGTGTATCTGGGCTTCCCCAAATGGAAAACATCACAACTAGATCGACTACATCATCTGCCAGCTAAAATGGAAGAGATCAATTTCTCTACAAAAACACCACCAGACACAGACAGTGCATCTGATCACCAACTCTTTATATCCAAAAAGGATCAGACTTTGCAAGATCAAGCATCCATTCATACTTTTCTGTATGAATGGATGATTGATCTTGCAAAGTCTGATGTCAATAGTCCGCACAGTAAGTATCAGTCGAAGTGAATAACAGGTTCAATCTGCTCAAGCAGGAAGGTAGTAGACCAGATGAACTGTGGGCATAGATCAAAGGGAATATCACGAACGGATCAAGAGCACATGCTATACAAGCAGCCAGTACGTGGGGGGAACTGATTGACTGCATTACCTCCCGATCAGTACGTCGAGGCACGCCGATAAAGAACAAGTTAATGAGGTCAAGGCAATCATGCAGATTTCCCAGAAGAAGTCAGTAAAGATAAGAACAACTTCCTGAATGTCCAGTGCATTGACCTCAAAGAAGCCTAATAGAAGGACCATACCAGTGAATTATTTGCCATAGTGGAAGAAGTGGAGAAACCTTTCTCAGTGCGTCAAGCAAACATCAAAGACCATTATGTCAACAGCAGGTTACAACAGATATACAGAGTGACTGGCAGAGACACAAAAAGTCAAAGACGTTGGCTACATTACACACTGATGACCGCTTTGTTGTAAACAATGCCCTGGCAAACCCGATGATGATGTCCCCACAACTCCGGCACGGTTTAAGGGCAGGTGGAGGCAACCAAGAGTCCGTTGACATCGACACCATTTACACATGTTTGTCTTGGCTTCTGATGTAAAATGTGAAAAACCGCATGATGATGCGGATGTTTAATCACCAATTAACTTGATCCCCAATGTTTTTGGGATGTATAGGGAACACAAACGCATGTTGGGACTTTTGCCTTAAGTCTTGTAAGTGATCAGCAAGTTGTGCAAAAGGTTATGAGTATTGCATCCGCTGGACATGTGTGCATTAAAGTTAAGACATGTCTTAAGCCCAATATTCTAACTTGTTTGTAAGTAGATAGATACAGGCACTGACATTGTGGATCATTATGGGTGCCTTAATGGGGGTTACTAATACTAACCAAGGTAACAAAGGTTCAGGTTGGGGGCAATTTGGAAATAATGACCACAGTACAATAAATTCCCACTTATCCTTCAATAGAGTTTTTTGTGTAGGAGCCACAAGAACATTGAATTTCAGGAAGGCTAATTTCAATCCGCTTAAAGAGGCCCTAAACTACATTGACTGGGAGAAGGTCTTCAAAAATAACAGCACAAAAAATAAATTGGAGATTTTTAAAAACTTCTTAAGCACCCGCTGTGAGAGGTACATACCTTATGGAAATAAAGTGATTGGAAACGGGAAAAAAAAACAATGTAGATCAACAGAGAAGTAAAGGGGGCAACAAATAACTAAAAAAAATAGCATTTCAGCTACTTAAACAGGAGGGCAGTGAGGAGGCACTAAAAAACTATAAGGAAAAATATAAAATATGTAAAATAATGATAAAGACAGCACATCTGGAGACAGAAAGACATATTACCAAAGAGAGAAAAACAAACCCCAAAATATTTTTAACTATATAAATAGTAAAAGATTATAACTGAAAGTGGTGGCCTAAGGAAATGTAGTGAGGGAGGTATTATAGAGGGCAGCAACTGCCAAATTATACCATATCAGACCACACATGGAATATTGTGTACAGTTTTGGGCACCAATGCACAAGATAAACATTGCAGAGCTTGAACAGGTTTAAAGGCGTGCAACAAATATAATAAAAGGACTATACCCAGAAAGATTAGCAAGATTAGGGCTCTTTAGAGAAAAGATGGCTTTGGGAGGAAATAATAAACATGTCTCACATTATATACCCAGGACTGTATCTAGAACAAGGGGCATCCTCATTGCATAGAGGAAAGAAGGTTTCTACCTAAACATAGAAAGGGATTCTTTACTGTAAGAGCAGTGAGAGTGTGAAACTCTCTACCAAGGGAATTTGTCTGGGTGAATTCACTAAAACAGTTTAAAAAAGGTTCCGGATGTATTTCTAGAGTGTAATAATAAAACAAATTATAGTGACCAGGATTCTGGAGAAGGGACGTCGATTGTGGGATTTATTCTGATTGCCAGATTGGAGTAGAGAAATGAGGACAATAGGCTTCTTCCTCATGGGGTTTTTTGCCTTTCTCTGGATCAACACTGTAGAACAATAGGCTGAACTGGATTCACGTCTGTCTATTTTCAGCCTTACAAACTATTTAACTATATACTCTGGAGATCCCAGCCACAGAACCACTACAATGATTTTTTTTTCTATATGGTCTCAAGGAAAGTGAAATCTTCAGGTACTAGATAAATGTAGATCAAAAGAGATGAGTTGTCCCTAGAGCCGGAAAACAAAGCCTGGCTTTCTTCCTTTACTCAGAGTACCCAGCACAGGATTCACCACATAGTACAGTGGGCCATATACTTTTTCCCCGATAATTAACCCACTCAACCCAGTAGCTTATAGGTTGGGTCTGCCAACATGTGTACAAATTAAAAATGTTATTAATTAAAAACTGGGGTCATCAAAAGATTCTCTTCAGTTTAAGCGCCAACCAACCCAGTTTACTTTTCATTATTTTGCCACTTGTAAGGGTTGCAGCCTTAAAGATCATTCTTGGATCAAATAGATTGACCTTTATACTTCTCTCCTTCTTAGTAAATCTAATAAAATATTCCATAATAATTAATTTTATGCTGCCCACCCAAGAGGGGGAGTACTGTAGCGAAATAGCAAAAAGTATCTGCTTACCTTACCTGATGGTTAGAGTACCTGACTATCTCTCCTATTTCTGGCACCATTGTTAATTTGTTTCGAATGTCAGTCCCTCTCAAGGCTAAATAAGGCTTATGAGAAAGGTGCTGCAGTGCCCTCTATTGGACATAGCATTCTGCAAGTCACATCCGACTCATGGAGCCTTCCAATATGATAGGGGTTAATAAAGCTATGACATTCGATCATCTGCATACAGCTGTTTCAGGGCATTTGCCTCTAATAAGTACAGGAGTATGGCTCAAAAGGGCTGAGGTATCTCATTAGGAAGACAGGAAAGGACTACGTACTAGAGCTCCCTCAAGTGACCAGCATGTGGTACTACCTTGATAGCTTAGAACCTAATGTCACATGACAAGAAATGCAATTGGACATCCTGTATAAATTTTACTCTGACCACCAGCAAGTACTAAAGTATTACGTCTCCTCCTGACTCTAGCTCTCAACCATTGTACTTGAAACTGTTTATGTCCCTGAACTTGACTCTTGACTTTGTTTCTGATCACTTGGCTAAAACCCTGAGCGTGGGTTTATTTTGCTGTTTCATTTTGGCTCCATTTTTCGTACTGCTTTCCATGGGCAGTTACAGGCATTTCAGCTGCATATCCCAGGCAGTTAAGTTGCCTTATGGTAGTTCCTAGGAAAAACCATGGGGACTGTTAGTGAGTCATGACTCACGTTAGTATGACTCACGAAAAAGAACCCTATTCTTCCTCCCAGGTCGTCATACTGTCAACTGATTCAAACTTGAAAATATGTGAACAAAAAGATTAATTTTTTTATTCAAAGAGCTTCTCTTGACTTTTTGTCAGCCAACAGTATTTTATTTCACCTCAAGACTGACACTAACCCCATGTCACTATTTCCTTAGTACCCAATGCTCCAGGGGCACTGGGAAGAGCCAGGTTACTATCAGAGGTGGACCTTCTAATGAGATGATCCACTTCTGGGGTGGCTGTGGGCTGGTATTTTTAGGGTGGGAAGGAATCAATATCCATAGACCTTCCCATCCTGATAATATCAGCCTGCACCTGCTGGTTTTACCTTTTCTGGTTATGAAAAATTAGGGGGTCCCCCACCTTGTTATTTTAATTGTTTATTTATTGATTGATTACAATGGATGCCTAGTTTTAGATTTTTAATAAATCAAATAAAAAATAACTATGTTGGGTCCCCCTTTTTTCTGTAATCAGCCAAGGTAAAATCAGCATCTGTAGCTTGATACTATCAGGATGGGAAGGTACATGAACATTAGGCCCTTCACATTCTTAAAATGTCAGCAGTCAGCAACCCCAGAAGTGGACCATCACATTAGAGAGTACGCTTCTGATACTTAACCGGTTCTTCCTAAAAAAACTGCGTGCCATTTTTGGTAGATGGAGTGTCACTCACTTTATTGGATGCTGGATAGGCTAACGAGTAAAGCTGTGTGACACGTCAACCACCACAGAGGGCACCCAAAAACTGAGTGCCTCGTGTGAGAGTTAGGTTGTCACCCAACTTTACTGGGCTCCGGATAGGCATGTGCCATGACATCAGAGTTCATTGTCTCTTTGTTATAAGTTAATGAACATTTTTTAAAAATACTTTACAGAAGAACACCTCTGTATGACTTATATTTTCATTAATATTCACAAGGGACTTCTTTATATAAGGTGAAATGTACTTTAAAAGACAGCCCCACCATGATGATCCATATTTTGATTCCATATACCTTGGTAGTAGTATAATGTTGTACCGTGTTAGTCATAGAAAGTAGTAGAAGAGTGAAGAAATCAGGCGATACCTTTTAGAGGCTAACTGAGTATATTTGATGGTGAGCTTTCGAGAGGAATAGCACCATGTCTGAAGAAGGGAGCTAGTCCTCTCGAAAGCTCACCATCAAATATACTCAGTTAGCCTCTAAAAGGGTATCGCCTGATTTCTTCACTCTTCATATACCTTGGTAATGATATAAAAATGTTCTATGTTGATAGGTGATTGGTAAGGTGTTAAATGTATCCTACTTGCTAACCTTTTCACCTTTTGCCCCACTCCTGGAAAAAGATCTTAGGTCACCAGGGAGAACTAATCCATCCAAGAACGCCCATTTTTTGGAAAAGGGTTTGCATAAACCCCATCTCTTTTGTGCATAGTTTGTAAGAGTAATTGGGAATAAAAAAGGTGGCTTTACAAATATGATTATTATTATTTATTTTAAAGCGCCATTGATTCCAGGGGCGCTGTACATTCGAGGGGGTTACATACATTACATAAGTCAAACGAGTACAGTGATAAGGGATAATGACAATTGGCACTGACAGAGGGAGAGAGGACCCTACCCGCGAGGGCTTACAATCTACAGGAGGGGGAAAGAGACAGGAGGTGAGGGGCAGACATGTCTGTGGAGGAAGTAGTGACAAGTTTAGTGAAGGTTATAGGCAAGCCTGAAGAAATGGGTTTTCAGGTTGCATTTGAAGCTGGTGAAAGTGGAGGAGAGTCTGATGTGTTGGGGCAGTGAGTTCCAGAGTGTGGGTGAAGCACGGGAGAAGTCTTGGAGACGGTTGTGAGAGGAGCTGATAAGGGGAGAGCAGAGGAGAAGGTCCTGTGAGGAGCGGAGAGTGCGTGGGGGGGATATTTGGAAATGAGGGCAGAGATGTATGGAGGGGAGAGGTCATGGAGAGCCTTGTAGGTCATGGATAGTAGCTTGAAATGAATTCTCTGGGCAATGGGAAGCCAGTGAAGGGATTGGCAGAGGGGAGAGGCAGAGGAGTAGCGAGGAGAGAGAGGTGGATAAGACGGGCAGCAGAGTTTAGGATGGATTGGAGGGGAGCGAGGGTGCTAGCTGGGAGGCCACTGAGAAGGATGTTGCAGTAGTCTAGGCGGGAGATGACAAGGGCATGGACCAGCATTTTTGTAGTGTCATAGCCAAGGAATGAGCGGATGCGAGAGATGTTTTTCAGGTGGAGGCGGCAGGCAGAGGTGAGGGTTTGGATGTGTGGTTTGAAAGATAAAGCAGAGTCTAGGATTACCCCAAGACAGCGGACTTGTGGGACTGGTGAAAGTGTAGAGCCGTTCACTGTAATAGAGAGATCAGGGGCAGGGGTAGAGTTGGATGGTGGAAAGATGATGAGTTCTGTTTTCTCCACATTTAGTTTTAGGAGACGTGATGAGAAGAAGGAGGAAATGGAGGACAGACAGTCAGGGATCTGGGAGAGTAGAGAAGTGACATCTGGGCCAGAGATGTAGAGTTGGGTATCATCAGCATACAGGTGGTAATGAAAGCCATGTGAGGCTATGAGCTGACCGAGGCCAAGGGTGTAGATAGAGAAGAGTAGTGGACCCAGGACTGACCCTTGGGGGACACCAACAGAGAGTGGCCGGGGGGAGGAGGTGGAGCAAGAATGAGAGACGCTGAAAGTCCGATCAGTGAGGTACGAGGAGATCCAGGAAAGAGCCAAGTCCGTGATGCCGAGGGAGGAGAGGATTTGTAGCAGGAGGGAATGGTCGACAGTGTCAAAGGCAGAGGACAGGTCCAAGAGGAGGAGCACAGAGTAGTGGCATGAGGCTTTAGCAGTTACTAGATCATTACTGGATCCACTGCTTGACCAGTTATGTCAAATCATAGTCATGTGCAACCATGATCATATCATACCCATCAAACAATCTCCATGAACACATAAGAAAAAGAAATTGGAAAAACCATAATTTTTTTTGTCATTGGGAAAACCCCCATGAGTAAATGAGGGTAAAGTTATAGGAAAAAGTAAAGTACTGCTCAGGATCCCCGGGCCAGGCGATGTCTGTCTTTTCTCGTCGCTGAGAGTCTATGCAATTTTTAAAACTTAAAAATGTTAATAAGTTGTGCTTAGTTATCATTTTATTTGACAACAGAGATTACAAAATGACATAAAACTCCCCTTGTGAGGCATTATACACATCTGTGTAAAATGAAAGGAACTTATTTTAAATCTTAAGTTAGGGTATTTCTTTATAAATTTTTTACCCTTTTAGTTTTACATTCAGTAAGAAATTTATGTTTAAAATATTCAGCTGCAATTAGCAGCTTCTTGAATATCTAATCTTATGTGAAGGAATTACTATTGTATTTATGCTTACATTTATATATGTGCATGTATTGTATATCTATTGTAGAGGACACGCTGCAATATATCTTTGGGGCCCTTAGGGTGTTTCCTAGTGCTTTTTGGGTTTTTTGGCTTTTTAAATTGCACCCAATTTAAACTCCCTTTTCCAGCAAGTTCTTTCATTTGTCAAATTTGTTCAGAAAGGTTTTTTAAATTTGGGAAATCTGTGTGTGTGAAATTTTGGATTAAAAAATTTTGTTGATTATTATTTTCCCAAACGTTCAGAAAAGGAAAAAAGGTTTATGGTAATAAAGGCAGTTTAATTGGAGCGTAGTTAAAACTGCACCAAAACTGCGCTGTGTGAAAACACCCTTAAAGTGGGTGGACACCATCTCTCAATTAAATGAACCTGTTGAGTGCTCTAATTGCCTACAACAGATTATACGGAGGGAAGCAAGTGTTTGGCACTCCTGGTACAGCATAAAAAAAACTACAAAATGAAGAGATTTATGGGTCTGCTCTGCCATATTAAACATTGTTTTCTATTTTTTTGAAGCTTAAAGGAGGTGTCCAGCAAATTCAATTATTGTTCAATAGGGCAAGGTGGGTAATTTTTTTTTATAAAAAAAAAGATTCTTCTCCGTGGTTCCCTGCCAGCCTGCTTTTTTTACCTCCGGTTCCCCCCCGAAAAAACAAGAGAGCTCATAAAACATTTATTTATTGGAGCAAAACTTTCTTGCATTTTTGGGAAAAAGGAACCTGTCTAAAGGGGCAGTTTCCAGGGGTGCTCGTGAGGCAGCCCAAAAAGGGACTGTAGGAAAGTATAACTTTTATATTTATACCCACTCTACCCCCTTTGAACAATAATTATTAGTTGCCGGACAACCCTGTTAATTTTTTCTTAAGGCTTCTATTTACGGTCCCTTTTATGAATAGCTACAAAAGTTAGTACCCGCTTAAAGGTTCTTACAAATTTTTTTTTTTTTTAAATTAAAAAAAAATACTGATACATATTCTTTTCTTCTTGCCATTTTTTTTTCTGATTGTGATTTCTAAAAACTTGTTTAATAGATTATGGGGAAGCTTTTTTGTCTGCATGTTTTTAAAAGCATTGGAGTGCTTTTGCATCTTCTGCAATGGGGCCCGTGAAAGCCCCCTGCTTGAATAGGGAGTTTTCTAGGCATGTCGTGACTTTGGGAAAAAATCAGTGTGCGGAAGGGGAAAGGGGGGCTGTGACTCCCATATCCTATTTTGATGGTGGTGTGTTTAGCGATTTTATCGACAAAGTTGAAATGGGAAGGTTTTTTGGGATCGAAAAATTCCAGATCTGCGATAATTAAGGTTAAAATTTTTGTGCATCATTATTTAAAATCGCCCTTTTCGGCGCTTCCTGTAAAAAATTTGGCGGCAGCAAAAGAATTACGATAGAGGGGGTGAGTGTGTGTGCGACGTCATGACGGGGGTGTTGGTTGCGATTTGGGTGGAAAAATACATGCCCCCGTTTTACAAAAAGGTTTCCTGTTTTCCAGCCTCGTGTCTTCAGGTTATAGGGATGGACCTCCCCTCCCGTGGCCAAAAAAGTCAGGAAATTAGTCTATTTCTGCAAAGAAACCCCTCATAGCTTTGATCCTTCCAATTTAGTTGATTAGAGATTTGAACATTTTAGTAGTTGCTAAAAATTTTAAAGCAGCTCTACCGCTGAAATTCCGGCGGTGGGAGCGGGGGGGGGGGCCCGGGGGCGAAACAGACAAGCTCTATCTAAAAAGAACATGGAAAAAGTTCCCCAAGACTTGTGAGAATTGTAGTGGAATATCTTTATTTTAAGTTTGTATTGAATATTTCTGGATTTTGGGGGCCCCTGAATTTTTTTGGATAAACATCATTTTGTAATGCAGGTCTCTTTTTTGCTGCAAAACTCCACTTTTTTTTATCAGTATTTCATTTAGTAGGTGTTCAATTTTACCCATTACACCCGTGTTGTTGTTGATATCCACCTTGCACTTAAATTACAAACCAGCAATTTGTGTCAGCTCTTGGTTGTTTGTTGCACAAAATACCGTGTTTCGTACGAAAAACATCAAGTTTAGTGTTTTTTTGACTTTTGGCTCCCAGCACTGTTCATTGACGGCCGCTTCTACGTTAAATTTAATACAGCAATTCTATATTCACCACAGGTGAATGAAAGGTTGCAAAAAAATACGTTATTATATCAAAACATAACAGTTACGTGTTTTTTGACTTTTGCGCACTCAGCATGTTCTTTGACGCAGCATCTCGTAAATCTTAATAACAAGCACTTCTATATTCACCACAGGTGAATTGGAAAGGTTGCAAAAATACAGTTTTTATATCAAACATAACAAGTTTTTGTTTTTTTTTTTTTTTAGAAGAGAAGTTTTTGTGAAGGGTTTTTTTACGTGTTTTTGAATTTTGCGCACCCAGCATGTTCATTGACCGCAGAATCTAAGTAAATGCTTAAAAAAAACAGCAATTCTCTATTCACCACAGGTGAATTGAAAGGTGCAAAAAATTACCGTTTTTATACCAAAACATAACTGATACGTGTTTTTTGGACTTTTACCCCAGTCCAGATTTGTGATAGACACCTTGCAGTTAAATTTGATCAGCTTTTTGTTTTGATTAGAGGATTTGAGGAATAGCTGTGATTTGCCGTCTTTTAATAAGAGAACTTTTCAATAACTATTCCATACCTTCTCAAATTTTTAGATTCTGAACTGGAGCGGAAATGCAGGTGGTAAGAGAGCAAAGAGGGGGTAGCTCATGGAGGTAGAGGTACGAGAGAAGGTGCTCTTCAGTGTGGCGACAAACGCTTGCAGCGGATCGTCAGTTTCAGGATCCGAAGGCCTTTATCGCTGGGGTTGGGCCCTGTGAATTCTAAGTAACGAAAAGTCGCCAATCGGTCCTTCAGTGGTTAATTGCAACCTGCATCTAGCAGTTTACCTCTGTCCTCGCTGTCACTGGCCACAAATGTCGGTCATCAGCATCATCAGCCATACCGTCCAACACTAAAAGGCTGCCCATAATGTCAACTCGTGTACCCACCACTGTGGATAATCATTGTCTGAAGACCTCCTTTTATGACAATGTCGGTTGGGGTAGATAGGCTTGTTTAAAAGTGTCAAGAGGATGTTTAGTTGCTCTGCGCCCAGTTACTGATGCCATCAGAGGAGGTGAAGAGAAGCCGGTCAATCGGCAAAAATCATGGGTGGTCGGCAAACGCCTTGCAGTGCCTTGCTTGTAGCCCGCAGCTTATGGATGCAGAAAGTCAGACGACCAAGTCAACCTGTGTTGATGATGATGTTAGTTGTCGACATTGCGGTTACATCTGGTCCTTTCTCCGCTGAATTTGCTTGCGATCGCTTCATCAGTGGATGATGAGGCAGACGTTGGGGTAGTGTCATACGGTCCCGCCACAAAAAGGGAAGAGGGCCGGTCGCAGAAAGTCCGCTGATCATGATTCTGCCAGCCACGGTCATGCGCACACCCGCTCTCGCTTATCGCCGTCAAAAAGGTCCAGGACCGCTCTTCAAGCCTGAGCTCTTAGAGTCTCTGATTCACTGCGATGTCATATGCGACTTTGCCGTAAACGCATATGTAGAGGCAAGAACCTTAAGTGGTTAACCACACCACTTGTCTAGCAATGCAGCGAATGCATGAGTTGAAATGGAGGGACACTTGGCCAAAAATGGCCATACCGACGCCGGGCCATCCACCTGTCACACCTCTGTCTCGCTCCTCCTCCTCACACCACCATAGAGTTCCTCAGCTACACATGTCTCTCAGAGTCATGATCAGGGATCAGCCTCCGCTTCAGCCTCCACCGTAGCCCGAGTACCACCAGCACCACAGAGACCCTCATCCTACCCTTCTCCTTCCGCCAGTTTGACGACCCCCCCCCCCTTCGCACGCCGTTCGCGGCCAGTCTAGCAGCAGCCTTCTGTCTTCCAGTTTGGGAGCAGAAGAAACACTTTACCCAAAACATCCTCAAAGCCAAAATGCCTGAATGTCGGCATTGCAGGCTTTTGGCCTTGGAAATGTTGCGTTCCGTCTGTGGACACAGATGGGTTCCGCCACGTCATGGCCCTCGCTTGCCCCACAATACAGATGCGAGCAGGAATTTCTTTGCCAGAGAGAAAGCCGTCCCTGCCCTGGCCAGCACGTGTCTCTAAAGATTTCAGCGCGTTGTCTGCATCTGTGTCCGGAAAAGTATATCGCACCACCGACACATGGATCTAGTAAGCACGGCCGAGGCCGCTATATCTCTGTGACAGCTCACTAGTGTGAGCTGGGTGGATGTCTTGGGGGTGACGGTGGCTCTCAGGCTCCGGCGCACGCTCTTCCAAGACCGCTGGGATGGTGCAGGGCTCTTTCCCCCAAGGTCTCTGGTGGCATCACGTGCCCAGGAGACACCGGCGTGTTGAAATTTAATCTGCCTTTGAGGACCGTCCTCACTCAGGTCTGGAGCTGTGGACACGGCTTAAGCTCGAGTCCCCCCCCCCCCCGCCACCCCCCTCCCCCCCCCTCCCCCCCCCCCCCCCCCTCCCGCCGCCCCCCCCCCCCCCGTTCCCTGCCCCCCCCCCCCCCCCCCCGCCCCCCCCCCCCCCCCCCACCCCCCCCCCCCCCCCCCCCCCCCCCCCCCCCCCCCCCCCCCCCCCCCCCCCCCCCCCCCCCCCCCCCCCCCCCCCCCCAGAGCGCTGGCTGGTGGACAAGAAACTTTGTGCCAGCAAGGTGGTGTGTGATAACGGGCGAAATCTGCTGCCGCCTTTAAGATCGGTGGCTGGAGCAACATCCTTGCCTGGCACATGCATGAACCTTGTCGTCCAGGAAATTCTAAAGGCTACCCGGGTCTGGACTCCATGCTGAAGAAGGCTCCGATGGTATGAGTCGCAACATTCCGCCGTTCGCACCCTGCTTCGTCCGCTGGTGCGTTGCAGTGTCAGCTCGGCCTCCCCGTACAACCGTCTCATTGTTGACGTGGCTAACACGACTGGAATTACACCCTCCACATGTCAGGCGATTGTGCGCAGCAAGCGCAATGCTTTACGCAGTACGATAGTGACACATGGCCTGACAAGCAGCGGTACGGGACCTCGGGGTGTTGAACCACCGGAGAGTGGAGGCAGGTGAAAGAGCTCTGCACCATCCTTGCCTGTTTTGAGAAGCCACAAAATGGTCATGTGCGGACAATGCCCTTGTTAGCCATGAGCATTGTGGTGATCTTAGTTCTGGACGATCGTTGGACACTCTGAAACAACAGGTCCGCCAGCGACGGAGGAGGAGACGGGACACAGTGTGGACACGGAGCCTTTCTCTCCGTCAAGCCACAAGGGCCGACAGTTTCACAATTTCATCGGTCTTCATTAGGCAGTTGGTTCGGGGTCCAGGCTAGTGCAAGGTGGCGCATCAGCTATCTGGGCATTCATCTCAGGCAAGTCGGGCTGTGTTGAAGCTGTGCGGAGAGCAGCGGAGGAGGAGGAGGAGGAGGTATTCTAGGACACCGATTGTTACCGTACGTCCCTGCTTGAAGAGGTTGGCGGCGGGAATTTTGCAGGCGGAGGAGGAAGATGAGGAACGATCACGTTTGCTGTGCCCTCGACCCGAGGCTTGGAAATCAAGGCTCCATCTCTCACATGAGTGCTTGGTTGGTCCATTTGCTCCAAACATTGATTCTCGCATTAAGGCATCAAAATGAAACAACAGGTAACTGGGTGGCCACCATCCTGGATCCCCGGTACAAAACAAAAATCAGCTCTTTCTTCCTGCCACCAAATAGAGATTAAATTGCAGGAATTGGAGACCTTGCTGATTGATCAAACTGGAGGGCATCTGTTGCGTCTGCTTCACGTTCCCCAAATGTCAGGTGGAACAACACAGCGACGATGACGCCAGTAGAGTGCCAAGTAGCGTAGCGGCAGGCAGCAGGCAAGGTGGCAGTAGAATATGGGTGACCTTGGCAATCTTTGTTTACCAACACCTCACCAACGCATGCAATGCCAGGGCACACATACCAACACACAGAGATCAGACTTACGATCATGGTGCACGATATTCTGGTCTCAAACACCGATGTTTTTGCATGTGTCCGGACCCAATAGACTTCTGGAGATATCTAAATGGGATGAAAGGCCCGAGCTGGCTCGTCACGCCTAAGAGGTGTTGTCTGCCCAGCAGCCAGCGTCATATCTGAGCGGACCTTCAGCACAGCTGGAGGAGTCTACAGAAAACGCTTCGGCTTTTCAAGATAATGTGGATCGTTTGACTTTTCATCAAGGATGAATCAGGCATGATCTCTGATGATGTTGTGGCCCCCATTTGCCGAGGTCACCGATTTAGTTGCCAGTCTACTTAAACATTCCTTTTCAAAAAGAAATGGTCCTCTTCGAAAACTTTTTTTTTTAAAATGATCATTTTCTTACTGCTATTTTTATTCTCTTTTTCCAACAGTTCATTTTGCTGGTTTGCTGTGAGGAGAATGTAAATGACAGCAAGGTTTCATGACAACACCGTATTCCATTTTTACTCATTATCTTAAGAAGTTTGATTGTTCAATGGTTTTGAGGTCTTGTTGCTGTGAGATACAGCAATAATATGGTCTTTGGAACAGAATGTGACTTCTAAGTGGAATTTTTCCCTCACAATTTTTAATAGTGGCTGAGAAAGTTCATATTTCATAATTTTTTGGGGTCATGTTGCTGTGAGATAAGCTATAATTATGGTCCTTTGGAACAGAAATGTGGCTTCTAAGTGGAATTTCTCCTCACAATTTTTAATAGTGGCTGAGAAAGTCTTATTATATTTTTTTGGGGTATGTAGCTTGTGGAGATACAGTCAATAATCATGGTCCTTGTACAAGAAATGTGGCTTCTAAGTGGCATTTCTCCCTCACATTTTTAACAAGTGGCTGAGAGTCTTTTTTATTATTTTTTGGGTCATGCTGCTTTGATGCAGCAATACTACAGGTCACTATTATATAAAAAATGTTTCTATTAGAATTTGTTCTTCACTCAATTGACCAAAGTGGCTCAAGGGTCATGCTTTGAATTTTTGGGGCATTTTGCTGTGGACATGCAGGCTATACTACAGGTCCTATTCTAAAAAATGTTGTGTTTCAAAAGATATTTGTTCTTCGACAATTGACAAAAGTGGCTCAAGTGGGTCATGCTTTGAATTTTTGGGGGCATTTTGCTGTGACATGACAGCTATCTACAGGTTATTCTAAAAAATGGTTGTTTCAAAACAGACATTTGTTTCTTCACAATTGTCAAGAGTGGCTTCAGGGTGATGTGCTGTCAGAAACAGGAATAGTAGGTCATGTTAATGCAACACATATTGCAAAATGACTTGTTTTTGCAAGAACTTTAAACTTTGCTTCAATCCTGTATTGGAGACAACCCATTTAATACAATGAAAAAAGAGAAACAAAGACATGGGTGGGATTCATCCTATTTTAAAAAATGTGTTTTCTAGAATTAAAGTACTAAAAAAACTTGCATGTACAAAATAAGCTTTTAAAAAATTCCTCTAAAATTGTACAAGGGAGGTACGGGAAAAAACTTGACCAGATGTGGGTTTATTCAGAGGAAATGGAGGGGAAACCCACGGACAGAGAACAAATTTCAGAGGACCATTTCCCAGCACTTTGGGAGAAAAATTGAGAAAAAAAAAATGCCATGTTTAAAGGGGGGAAACCTGGGGTAACAGGACGTTAAAACCGTATTTCCAAGTGAAGATAAATTGGGTCCACACTCATTTGGGGGGGCAAGCGTACGGTTTTGACTGGGTAAAGGGGAAAGGGCTGGGTTTCAACTTCCGCTTGGGCACTCTTTTTTCAGTCGACAGTTTTTTTTTGGCGGGCGTCATCAGGGCATTTTAACCTGGTTTTAAAATTGATGGGCCCGCCACCCTGGGCTTTAAATGCCCCCACTGTAACTCCGGCCTGGGTCATGCTGTCCCCCAGGCCCAGGAAATAGTAAATTGTCCAGTGAAACAAAAATTTTGGGGGGGTTTAAAAGGGGACCCTTTTTTTCCGGAATTTTTAAAATTGGGGGGGCCCTGGGGTTTTGGGGGGTTCTTTGCTTTTGGCCCCGGGAAGGTTTTTAGTCAATGCCCAGTTCAAAAAAATGGTGGTTGAAAGACTCCTTTTTTCGGCATTTTTTAAAAATTGTGGGGGTAAGGGCGGTTTGGGGTAATGCTGGGCCCAAGGGGCAGGTATGGGTCAATGTCCAGTAAAACTAAAATGGTGGTTAAAAGACTCCTTTTTCCAGCACTTTTTAAATGTGGGGTTTCATGCGGGTTTTTGGGGGCTCATGCTGTGGCCCGGACAGGTATAGTCAATGTCCAGTTCAATGAAATGGTGGTTGAAAGACCCCTTTTTTTCCGGGAAATTTTTTAAAATGGGGGGGTCATGGGGGTTTTGGGGCTCATGCTGGGGGCCCAGGGACGGATGGGCAATGTCCAGTAAAATTTAAAATGGGGGGTTTGAAAGACCCCTTTTTCCGGCATTTTTTAAAATTTTGGGGGGGTCTTCCCGGTTTGGGGTCATGTTTGGGGCCCGGGGACAGGTATAGTCAATGTCCAGTTCAACAAAAATGGTGGTTGAAAGCTCTTTTTTGGGGCCCATTTTTTAAAATTGGGGGTTCATGCGGGTTTTGGGGTATGTGCGTTCCAGGACAGGGATAATCAATGCCCAGTTCAATTTAAATAAATGGTTAAAAATAATTACTCCCTTTCCCTGGCATTTTTTAATTTGTGGGTGATGCAGGTTTAAGGGTCAGGCTGTGGGACAAAGAAAAAAAGGGAAAAGTAAAAGGTCTGGATTTTTTCTGTGTTTTTTTAACCTAGTGTGTTGGGCCTTAAAATGTAGCCCCGAACCATTTTGGGCTGTTTTGGATGTTTTTTTCCGTTTCCCGCTTGTTTGGGGGTAAAAAATGGGGGTGTTTTTTGCTCTCCAAAAGACTTTTTAAAGCTCATCGCGATAAACGATGCTAAATATCGAAAAAACCCTTTTCGATAGCGGCCGGGCATGACTATCGATCGTTTTCGTTAAACCCAAAAAAAATGCTTAAAATTTGGTGGAAACATGTGTTATTACACCCCATTGGGGTCTTTTTTCAGTCTAATTTTGCTTGTAAGTTTATGAAAAAGATATGGAAAACCCTTTTTCTTTCAGAACAGGAAGTGTCAGACTATTATTTGGCCCGGTGGGCCAAAAATAAAAACTGTTGGACTTAAAACTGTTTTTAAAAAAAAAAAAAACTTGAAAGTGATATGGGAAAAAAAAAAAACTTAAAAAAATTTAAAAAATTTAAAAACATGAGTTAAAAAAAAGCATTTTTTGATGGCAAAATTCCCCTTTTTGGGCACAAAAAACATTGGATTGGGATGGGGGTAAAAGTTCTAAACCAACAAAAAAATTTAATTGGATAAATGTAGAGTCAAAATTTAAGCTTTATGAAAGTAAATGGCTCAAATTTTCTCAAAAAAAGAGTTGGGGGGGGGGAAGGGAATAAAAAAAAGAGGGTCCTAGAGGGATTCCCTGAAAAGGATTGGGGAAAAAAAGTTTCCCCTCTTGGGAT
>JAODAL010044114.1:0-33192 GCA_025379985.1 Phyllomedusa bahiana
CTGCTGCTGTGGCGCTGCCGTGACCACACAGGGTCATTGTGCCACTGTCTGACCTCATGCTGCTACTGTGGCTGCTGCCGTAACCTACACACTGTGTCATTGTGCCACTCTGTGGCCTATTCCTGTTTTTTGCCACCTCCAGAATTTCATTGTGCCACTGTCTGACCTCATGCTGCTGTGGCTGCCGCCGTCACCTCCACACTCTGTCCTGATGTTGCCACCTGAGCCCTCAGCTTGTTTTTTTCCAGCTGTCGCTGCCATGACTTTATCAGGCTACTTTCCCCCCTTTCATTTTTTTTGGTCATTTTTGGGCCCTCTTAAGTGCCCAGGGAATTTTATAGTGAAGCGATTCTAAGAGCGGCGGCAGTCATGTGCGTGTCATAGTAAAACACAACATTGTATGAAGACCAAACCAAGCTCCCTCTGCATATTTAAGCATGGCACAACGTTCTACAGCACCCTGCAGGCTCTGTGCAGCCTGGAAATAGCTGTTTTTTAACGTGATTTGTCCCGAAGTAATTTGGAATGAAGTTATTTTTTGCCGAGAAATCCGACGAAGTGAACGAACCGAATTTCGGGAAATTCGCCCATCTCTAACTATAGTGCAATGTGGCCTTGTAATACAGTGGTGCAGGGAACACCATAAACTAGCACACAGAATGCATATGATTCTGTAGTATGAAGCCATAAATACTCAATACACATCATACTGTGCATGGCCAAGTCCATGTGTATGAGGCCTAAAGTCAATGCAGCTCTTTTAATGGTAAATTCTCTTTTCACAGAATTTCAGAAAGCCTTTCAAAAACAACCAATAAATAGGCAATACTCAAAGCCCAAGACAGCAAGGAAAGAAATATCCAAGTTTTATCTAGAATTGGTGTTAATGCATTGACACATAGCTAAGAAATAACAGTGAGAACATAAAAGTAGTGTATGCATATAAAAGATGTATCACAAGTAAATAAAAAAAAAGTAGGTGTCAACTGACAATTAGAGTATGGTCACACGTGCCGAAATTACGGTAAGCCATAGTTCTCATAGAGAACTATGGATTACGCCTACTCTCCCCTCTCATGCAATCCGATCGTATTGTATGCACGGGGAGATAAGTGACATGTCAATTATTCGCGGCGATTACACGCCGTGAGTAATGAATGTCAATGGGGCCCACCGGGCTGTCGCCTCCCCCTCCCCCCGCGCCACGGGAATATACGCGTACTAGCGCAAGCTCCTGAAAGACACGATGTACTGCGGTGCGTACATAACCTTAGAATCAGATGGAAAAGTAAACACATAAGGCACTATTCAAGAAAGTAGGATCCAGTAAGCATCAATTAGCAGGAATATAAGTAGGAGGTGCTAAATAAAACAACTTTAAAGGTGTTGTTGGGAGACAAAAAAAAAGACAATCGCCCATATAATGTAAAAATATAGCACTTACTACTTAGGTTCCATTAGCAAAAATGGCCTTATCACCCAACTGGAGCAATGCATGGGTGAACCAGGGAAGTTATAGGGGTTTTCTTACAACAGCGATTAGCTTTTAACATGTCTGGACAGATAATTGAAAACGATTTCGAAATACATTGCTTTGTTGATTTTTCTTTGGTCAGGAGATAAAAAAGATTGTATCTCCTCTTAGAGCACACAAGTTTCTCTGGTTATCAACAACCTCTCCCTGCTCACTCTTATCTCTCATTGCTCTATGCGGCTGTCAGTAAGTAAACACCTCAGAGAGCTCTGTAGCCTGGTGTAATACACTTTATAAATTTCTTGCACTCGTCAGTGTAACAGGAATAGCTGGGAACAGTAGAGCTGATATATCAATCACTGCTATAGACCTGCCCACATGCTGACCAGCATGTGAGATTCAATAGCTGTCTATGGTTGTGAAACTGCATGGTAAGAAAACCCCTTTAAGCTATTTTTTTGTTGTGATTCATCATTTCAGGGAGCTGCCTCTCCCTCCTGTATGTGCGCTTGTTTTAATACATTAATGGTCATATGGGTGAAAGTCATTGGACAACCTTTACACATTGGGAAAGGGAAGGATGCTGAGACTAGTAACCCACCCACACATATGAGAGGGGGAGGCAGCCCCCTGAAGTGACACACCACAGCATTCTAAATAAAAAAAATAAAACAAAACTACCAAGCTTCTGGGATCACAAACCTACTCCTTAGTGTGAAAAGAGCTTCTTTGCTAGCGGAACCTATTTAGTAAGTGATTTATTTTTTATTATAAGGTCAATAGTCATGTTTTTACCTATAAACAACCCTTTTTTTAAAACATGTTTTTATAAAACTCCAGTGCATGTAGAGTTAACAGACATTTACAATTGATGGTGTTTTGGGCACTGAAAAATCAGCGTTCAAATAAGCCGTGTGAACATACCCTAATAGGCATGACCAAGAGTGTATTCTAAAGATTACCAATGCTTGATATGGCTGGTACAAATTAAATACTGGCACTGGTCCTCTGGCGGTAAAACCGTCCCTGCCGATGGTTTACCAGATTGGTGGCAAACCTACCATTGCAGGACATTTACCAACTCTTCAGTTAGACCGGGAGGACTCACTGATGACTAGGTACAGTTGATAAGTATGACTATACGTTGCTGTGTCCTGTCACCACTACCACTGTCCGTTGTCCTGTCCCAAACTTCGGCTACCACTGCAAATTATGCCATCTGCGCTTGCGACATCTGTCGTTTTTCAACCTTGCAAACTATGTAATTAGGTTGTTTTAATTTTAAAGAGTGAAATACAAAAGTTTGTTATAGTCATAACTACCTATATTAGTTATCTTCATGCCCATGCAATCACCTAACCCAAAATGTATCTGTAACACAGCAGGTTTGTCAGTAGGTTTCGTTATTGGGCAGTAACAGAGACTGACAGAACGATAAGATTTTTTTTAGCAAAACAAGACTGTTGAAATGCTGCAGGCTACTTCCTCCCTGAGCCAGTTAAGTGAGAACTACACCTTTTCCTGCTGCACTACCTAATATGGGTCTCTTTTCAAGGTGTAGTATTTTATACATTGATTCTTTCAGTTACAATGACCTCGAGATACAATATTTTCACCACACAATGGACTTTCCTGGGACATTGTATCTTGAAACCACACTCACTGTACAATGTCATATACACTGCTGATCTGCGGCTCATGTGATTGATGAAAGATCCAACCAATTACTATAAACATTTTACTTGTAAAACCTCCGTATTAATGAGGTACATACAGTGACTGGCGGTCTAGTAGCGCCTCCCTATAGTACACTGCATTACTACATGTCCTGTACTGCTCTTTACATGTGCCAGAATGAGCGGCTCCTTTGGGCACCAGGTAAGGACCCCATTTTCTATTTTTCTGGTACATGACCCAAAAGAGCTCCAATCCTCATCATAGAAAGTGATTTCCAGCTTTAAGCAGCTCTTTCTGACTGTTATATATGTAAAGACTTGCTTAATCTGAACTAATTATCTGCTTCAGTTTCTTCAATACTCATTTTGCATGTCGTGTGATATCTTGGGGCACTGAAACCAATTAGCAGGTATCAATAGTTATGGTTTCAAGATACAATGGTCGTCCCAAAATCAATTAATATTGTAAATAGAGATGGGCGAATCGATTCTAACGAAGTGGAATTCGTTTAGAATTTCAGGAAAACTTCGGTTCGGAACGAAGTCGAACTTTGGGGTACTTCGGGTGAACGAAGTGTGCTTTTCATTGATAAAATGGCTGCGAGCACATGGCGTTACATGGGGCAAAGCACTCTGGGGGAAGAAGGGCATAGCCATGCATGACATGTGCAGAGATGAAGCCAATCAGGACCGGCGGGATTCTGTGGACGTCACCGCACTATATAAGTCCGGGCGCGACACTGTGAGCTCACATCCTTCACTGTACTGATTAGGGAAGGTGCTGCTGCGGCTGAAATTTTGATAGGTCTTACTGAAGAACTGATTTTTATACAGCGATTTTTGTGGGGTGTCTCAGATGTCTCAGAGACTGCTTCTCTTAATGTTCTATTTCTGATTTTTGGGGTATTGGATCTGAAGTCCAGTGTGCGTCCCTGCAGCTGCATATACATTTTAATTGCTATCTGCTCACAGCACATTGAATATCCAAGGGGGATCTAAGCCAGTTCTGTTGTATTATTTTAAAAAAACAGCGTTTTTACAATTTCAAATACCACTTCATTTGTGGCTGCTCAATTCTTTTGCGCAATTTACATCCAGGGGTTAATTAAGCGTTGTTTTTCTGCTTTGGTGACTCCAAGAAACCGTCTTTTTCACCGCCAAAGATTTCAATTTTTCTGTAGCATAATTCACAAGCGAAGGTTAATTACAATTTTTTCTCTTGTTGTGTAGCGTAGAAAACACGCAATTGTAACACGCTACAAAGCTCGTAGTTTGTGGTTGCTCAAGTGTTTGGCGCAATTTTTATCCAGGGGTTAATTAAGCGTTTTTTTTCTGTGTTTGGTGACGAAAATAAAGTTTTTTTCACCGCCAAAAATTTTAAATTTTCCCGTGCATAACCAAGTTAAGGTTAATTACAATTTTTTTTTTTGTTTTTTGGGAGGTAGAAAAAAACGCCCCTTGTAACAGCTACAAAGCTCGTAGTTTGTGGTTGTTCAAGTTTGGCGCAATTAATCCAGGAGTTCATAAGCGTTGTTTTTTTCTGCTGTGGTGACAAAAATTTTAAAATTTTTTAGCTAATTACGGGGAAAGGTTAATTACAATTTTTTTCTCTTGTTGTGTGGGTAGAAAACACGCCTTTTAACACGCTAAAAGCTCGTTTTTGGGGTTGCCAATTTTTGGGCGAAATTTACACCGGGGGTTTAAATTAAGTGTTGTTTTTTGCTGTGGGTGACAAAAAAAAACCCGCTTTTTTCATCCAAAAATTAAAATTTTCTGTAGCAAATTCAAAAGCGAGGTTTAAATTACAATTTTTTTCTCTTGTTGTGTAGCGTAGAAAAAAGCCATTGTAACCCCTACAAAGCCGATTTTTTTTTTCTCAATTCTTTTGCGCAATTTCACCCAGGGGTTATTAAGCGTTGTTCTGCAGTTGTACTCTGAAAAAGAAACTTTTTTTTTTTTCACCCCCACAGAAGAAATTCTGTAGCATAATTAACCCAAAGGTTTAAAATTAAGCCTGTTTTTGCTTTATATTCAGAAAAATACACAGATTTTTAAAAGGGCACTAAAGTAAATTTTTTTTCCTTTCCCTTTTTGTGGAGGCAATTTATACCAAGGGTTACCAAGCTTTACGGGGTTCATTGGAGTCAAAACGGGTGTGTATTTATCATATACGTTTATTTCACAAACAGGTCGAAATTTTAGAACAAACAGTATGTCAGACAGGGGTGGCGGGCTTTTCACTGCGGGGGGCAGGGGGCACAAACTTCCGGGCCCAAGTCGCAGCACAGAAAGGGGACGTCCAGCGGGGTCATTTGGGTGAGGCCACAACTCCCGGCTGTCATCTAGCGGCCGGTGTTGTTCAGCAACCCAAAGGTTCTTGATTGGTTGACTAGGGAGAGTATAGATTTGGAGTGGCATGGGGGGTCTTTTTGAGGGGTCAGCCTCTGCTACCAAGACCGGTGATGGGACGCATAACGATGAAACACAAATGATGATGGTGTAGCCACCGCACTTGGGAGACGGGTGAGCAAGGGTTCATATCGTCAGGAAAGGGGCATCAGGTTTCGCGTCAGGGAGCGGCGCAGCCAGCAGGTGGGTTGTGTGGCCCTGCGTCAGCAGGATAGCAGCAGTTGAGGTCGGGAGCCCAAGCAGCCAGGGGGTAAAAAAATCCGCTTCGCAGGTCCAAGAAAGTAGCGGCACAGGGCTCACGAGGCAGCGGCGGCAGTAGTCACTCAGTGTGGAGCGTTGGCGGTAAAATCAGCTACTCGGCGGTGTGGCAGTTCTTTGCTAAGACACCGGGAGGAGCCGAATATGGGTAAATGTAGAATCTGTGGGCAGAAAGTGAAGCGTGGCCAGGGGCTAACTTTGGGGCACCAGGGCCCTGCGTCAACACATGCAGCGCCCACCATCCGGTGGCCTGGGAGAAACGTGGCTCAGATGTGGTGGTCCATCCTGCCGCCGCAGCAACAGCAGCAGCACCCACCCAGTGGTCAGGGTCAGTACATGTCCTTTACGGCCCACTGGGTGAATGTGCTTCCTGCCCAGGCACACCAATAAACTTGGACAGGAGACGCCGCTTTCTCCTCCACGTTGTCAACTGCGGCTCTTGCGCCAATGTCCGCCTCCTCCTCCTCCTCCACCACCACCATCTCATCCTCCTCCTCCGCCACCACCATCTCATCCTCCACAAGTACTGCTCCATCATACCACATGTGTAGGGCACAGCGGTGTCACGCAGTTCTACACCTGGTTTGCCTCGGCGAACGAAGTCACACAGGGGAGGAACTGCTCCGCGTCTTGCAGCAAGAAATCGATGTTGGCTTTTTTTCGCGCCAACGCAAATTGGAACCAGGACGGACAATGGAGTAACATGGTGTCTGCGCTGCACCAAGGAGGGGTGGTCCATGCGCCCGCATGGCGCACGTGTTCAATCTGGTTGTGAAAAGGTTCCTGAAGTCTTCCCCCCGATCTTTATAACATTCTGAAAATGGCCAGGAAACTGTGCAAGCACTTCATCCATTCCTACAAAGCCAGGAACACCCTCCTCGAGTTGCAGCGGCAGAACGGCCTCCCCCAACACACTCTGATATGCGATGTTTCCACCCGTTGGAATTCCAGCCTGCACATGTTGGACCGACTGTATGAACAGAGAAAGGCCATTAACGATTTTTTGATGATCCAGGTGGACAGGAGTACTCCTGTGTAACTTTGATGTCAGCCAGTGGCAGCTCATGCGTGACACCTGCCGTTTGTTGAGGCCATTTGAGGAGGCCACGTTATTTGTCAGTCGCCAGGACTACGGGATGAATAACGTCATTCCACTGCTTCATGTCCTGGAACAGATGCTGAAAAATCTGTCTGGGCAGGGGACTGGAGACGTGGCGACTACATCTCGCGGCCACATGAGTCCGGTGGGGACTGAAATGGAGGAGGAGGACATTGGAGCAGAAGCATTTTCTGGTGAAATGAGTGGATTTTCTACCCAGGTGACAAGAGAGGAGGAGCAGGAGCAGCTGGAGGAGGTAGATGGAGATGAGGAAGACGAGGCAGATGACCCGCAAGCACCGTGGCAGTATACAGTGGAGATGGAGGCAGGGAGCCCCTCGGAGTCACTTGTGCAGATGGCCCGCAGCATGCTGATTTGCCTGGCTAGTGACAGCTGAATAGTCAGCATCCGGCAGAGGGATAACTTCTGGCTCTCCACCCTATTGGACCGGTCCAAAATGGGAGCCTTTTTCCCAGCTATTGAGAGGGAGGACAAACTCAAATACTATAGGGAAATCCTCCGTAGTCAGTTGGCCGCTGCCTATGTGCGGCATCGTCCCTCCTCTGACAGGTCTGACCGGGGGTTCTTCAGCGCTCACGTACTACTGCCGCGGCTGCTGGGGGAAGGTGGGGGGGTAGGAGCAGTACCAGCTCCATCAGCAGCAACCTAAGTCTGGAGTCACTGATGAGCAGCTTCCTTCACCCGCCTAGTGAGGAGGGCAGTCGCCAGCAGCAGCAGCAGCAGCAGCAGGACCTGGAGCAGACCCTGAACCAACAGGTGGTGGCCTACTTGGACAGCACTCTGCCACCCCAGTTAGAAGATCCGCTGGACTACTGGGCAGCCAAACTGGATGTGTGGCCGCAACTTGCCGAGTTTGCAGTGGAGAAGCTGTCCTGCCCGGCCAGTAGTGTGGCATCAGAGCGGGTGTTCAGTGCGGCGGGAGCCATCGTTACCCCAAGGAGAACCCACTTGTCCACGGGAAATGTGGAACGACTGACCTTTGTCAAGATGAATCAGGCGTGGATCGGCCCGGATTTCCACACACCAATGCCTTAGGCATCAGACTACATCAGCCATGATGCCTCACCCAAACTGTGAGAAATGAGTCTGGGTTCAAACTACCTGCCTCAGCCACTATTCTGATGCCGCCACCCGCCTGATGCCACACATCTGCTGACAGTTTCTCCATCTGCCACCAACCATCTTTACCAGGGACTTGTATTGCCACCCACCTCCACACTCTGACATTGTGCCACTGTCTGACCTCATGCTGCTGTTGTTGCTGGTGCCATGACATCCACACTGTGTCATTGTGCCACTCTCTGACCTCATAATGTTGCTCCTGCCGCTGTCACCTCCACTCTCTGTCATTGTGCCATCATGGGGCCCTACTCCAGTTTTTGCCACCTCCAGAATGTGATTGTGCCACTGTCTGACCTCATGCTGCTGCTGTGGCCGCTGCCCTGACCTAGACTCTGTGTCTGTGCCACTCTGTGGCCTATTCGTGTTTTTGCCACCTCCAGAATGTCATTGTGCCACTGTCTGACCTCATGCTGCTGCCGCGGACACCTCCACTCTCTGTCATTGTGCCACTCTGTGGCCTACTACTGTTTTGCCACCTCCAGAATGTCATTGTGCCACTGTCTGAACTCATGCTGCTGCTGTGGCTGCTGCCGTGACCTACACACTGTGTCATTGTGCCACTGTCTGACCTCATGCTGCTGCTGTGGCTGCTGCCGTGACCTACACACTGTGTCATTGTGCCACTGTCTGACCTCATGCTGCTGCTGTGGCTGCTGCCGTGACCTACACACTCTGTCATTGTGCCACTGTCTGACCTCATGCTGCTGCCGCCGTCACCTCCACTCTCTGTCATGGTGCCACTCTGTGGCCTACTACTGTTTTGCCACCTCCAGAATGTCATTGTGCCACTGTCTGACCTCATGCTGCTGCTGTGGCTGCTGCCGTGACCTACACACTGTGTCTTTGTGCCACTGTCTGACCTCATGCTGCTGCTGTGCTGCTGCCGTGACCTACACACTCTGTCTTTGTTCAACTGTCTGACGTCATGCTGGTGCTGTGGCTGCTGCTGTGACCTACACTCTGTGTGATTGTCGGTGTCTGTGGCCTACTCCTGTTTTTGCCACCTCCAGAATGTCATTGTGCCACTGTCTGACCTCATGCTGCTGCTGTGGCTGCTGCCGTGACCTACACACTCTGTCATTGTGCAACTGTCTGACCTCATGCTGCTGCTGTGGCTGCTGCCGTGACCTACACACTGTGTCATTGTGCCACTCTGTGGCCTACTCCTGTTTTTGCCACCTCCAGAATATCATTGTGCCACTGTCTGACCTCATGCTGCTGTGGCTGCCGCCGTCACCTCCACACTCTGTCACTGATGTTGCCATCTGAGCCCTCAGCTTATTTTTTTCCAGCTGTCGTTGGCATGACTTTATCAGGCAACATTCCTGCTTTAGTTTTTTGGTCAGTTTTGCCCTCTTAAGTGCCCAGGGAATTTTATAGTGAAGCGATTCTAAGAGCGGCGGCAGTCATGTGCGTGTCATACTAAAACACAACATTGTATGAAGGCATGAAGCCCAAACCAAGCTCCCTCTGCATATTTAAGCATGGCACAACGTTCTACAGCACCCTGCAGGCTCTGTGCAGCCTGGAAATAGCTGTTTTTTAATGTGATTCGTCCCGAAGTAATTCGGAACGAAGTTATTTATTGTCGGGAAATTCGGCGAAGTGAACGAACCGAATTTCGGGAAATTCGCCCATCTCTAATTGTAAGGTGAGGAAGCACTGTATATGTCTGATAAAGAGAGTAAATATACAGTATTTTGTTTTTTAAATATACAGTATGATTGATATGTATGACCCTTGGCGCAGACAGAACAGTTCTAAATAGCTTTAAGGCAGTGTAGAATGTGCCAGAATGTATGAACCTGTTCTTCTGCAGGTCATACATTCAAGCGCAGTCTAGTGCCAATACGACAAGTCTGGCTCATGCAGACACCTTTACCCTGGTCTGGCTGTTCTAACTGTTCTGTGCCTAGATTTGGCATCAAAGAATCATAAATGTGTCCAATTAATGTGGTGCGACGCCCCCAGAATAACCCTAATCTTTGGTGCATTAAAAAGTGTCGCTCCTATGCTTATTGAGCCAAAGTTTGAAATGCGACTGTTCATACATCTATAGAACAAGGCTACTAAAGCTTTTCTATGCCATAAAACTGGCACAGCCCTGTTCTTACATGTCACCCTTTGTGTGCATCAAATAGAATAGGTTTAGGGCATTATAATAAACACCAATAAAAATGGGATTCATACAAAATGTAGATAACCAAAAGGGGGTAAATAATTCCAATAACCACTGTGGCAGAGTAACCTTATGCGGTTGCATGGTGCTGCCACTAGATGGCGTACGTCAGGAGACCTGGTAGAAACGTGCCACCGAAGGCCTGGTCTTGGTGGGGGAAGCCAGGTGTCGGTCAGCAACATTAGGTTGCTGACACTGGTATGTAGTACGGCTGATGTCCAGCTATTATGGGTTGGCTTTCCCGGAAAAGCTGCAGTTGGGTGGGTGGCTGTTCCCACGTTCCAGGTCCCCGTGTTCCAGTTCAAGGATTTACCAGGCCTATAAAAACCCTGCCTCTCCAGGTGATCAGGGGGCGTGGTTGCTGCATGGCAGTTTGGAGCAGCAGAGCTGATGAGAGCTCTGGCCACCCAGAGGCTGAAGGAAGCCAATACGGTACAGTGAACAAACTGTTATTGTTGTGGTGCTGGACAATAGGTACAGACCACGGATAGAGAGGGTCTCTATCTAAGTTAGTGGCTAGACAGCCGAGATGATTTGGTTTTATATGAATGCTGTACCTGTGCCCACTGCTGGGTGAAATAAAGCTGGCTAAGGCCAGATAAAAGAGAAGTAATGTCAGAGTGCCGTTTATGAGTGTACCAATACCGTTCTACCAAGGATGGCGATCCAAAGTGCTAATCCTTGGCCACTAGGACGGATAAAGTTGGCTTCCAAAGGCAAATGAGGCGTTACACCACCTATATAAACATCACCATCCCCATGGTATAAAAAATAACAATTTATTGATCAATGAGACATAAAATACATGAAGACAAAATACACAACCAATATTTAATACCAGGATACAGAAGATGCTGGGTAATTATAACTGACCACAAACATTTAAACCCTATGTGTACTCTGTGTGGTGTGACAGGGCAACTACATGTAGTTGCCTGTTTCTGCCACTAGATGCAGATATACCAGAGTGGTATATGCGACATGCCACCAAGGATACGTGGCCTTGGCAGAATAGGAGCCGGCCGTATGTATTGTCAGCCACACTAAGTGGTTGGCAAAGGTTATGGTTAGTTTGGTTTTTCAGCCGTTCTCGGGGTCGGCTCTTATTGGGAGTAGACAATGTGTCGGGTGGGTGTCTACTCCCCATGTTCCAGACCACGTTTTGGATAGGGCTCGGGAGTCCTATAAAAAGCCGGGGCCTTCAGGTGTACAGGGGGTTGTGGTCTGCTAGCGGACAGTGCAGCAGAGGAGCTAGAGAGAGGCTCTGGCCGCCGGAGGCTTGAGGGAAGCTGTTACTGTACTGGAGAGTGCAAGGTGTGTGGTGCTGGACATTAGGTCCAGACCACTGATAGATAGGGTCTGTTCCTTATGTTAAGTTAGTGGCCAGACGGCCGAGGATTTTATTTATGTGTTTGTTTCTGATATGCTATGCCTGAACAATAAAACAGGTGGAAGCCCTAAAGAAGTCTTTTTCGGTGTGCCATTCGCTTGCCAAAGCGGCGATCCCAAGAGGGACGGATCCTGGGCCGGTCCAAGATGGCGGCCGAAATGTGAGTGAGTCGTCACATATGGTAGAGGATGCGGGCATAATTGGCACGGACTGAGCAGAATTGGCACAGGTGAAGTTTTGCTGCAGAGAAAATTTATATAATATATATATAGACAGTACAATAACAGGGAAGACCCCCCACAAAATAAAGCAGAATATAATAGTAATAATTCACTCGGAATATATAACATATAGAAAATACAAGCTATGCACAATGGTATAACACACAAGTGTGTGTATGTCAGAAAATACAGACCAAACATGGCACCTCAGACACCCAAAGTGCGTTTCACCGCAGCTTCGTCAGGCGCATTTTAATAAAATAGAACACATGACCCTAACAATTACCACTTTCATTAAACTTGGATACATAATATGCACAATCCAATTCTACAGTATGGTTGGTTCTACTTTATGGGCACTGTTGGGGTTGATACAATTGTATAGATACTTGAATGACTGGTACAGTACAGCATATGCTTTTTATTATTTTAAGGAGTATTACAATCTCAGTGATTAGCTTTAAACGTGCAGACACAGGCAAATATACATTCCTACCTAATACATTTCTGTTCTGATTTTGCTTCATTTTAAAGATACTGCAGGTTATCTATCCTGATTGTTAACAGGTGGTATACTAGGTTACTGACCTCTTCAGTGCTCTTGCAGCTAAGTCAGGAAAGCAAAGAGGTGGCCAGTAACCTAGGAAATAATCTGTAAACAAGCAGGATAGATAACCTGCTGTATCTTTGAAAGCCAAGGCGGTTTATTCAGGCATAATTAACTCCCAGTCATAAACCATGAACTTGTTTGTTGGGGGGTGACATGTTATCTCCAAACTGCAACTTTTGACATGGGGCCTGGTGTTTTATCTAGAGTGAATCCGCTGTCCCTTGGTGATGTATTGAACTGATGTTTTTGTATTTATTTATGTGATGTTTTGATACTGTTATCACCTATATGATGTATTGCATTATGTTTCAGTGGGATTTGTTCGGTATTTTATTTTTTTATTTTTTTGGGGGGTGTGATTTTATCTGTTATTGTTATATATTTTTTATTGTTTATAATAAGATCTAATAAAGTATTGTTTTATATTTCTATACTATTATATTGGATACAAATTGTTTTGGTATTCTTTGTATTTATAGTATCCATTCTCTTTGCTTGGCCCTTGTATTTATAGGTTTACTAACCATTTTCACTTAGGGGTGTCCTCACTTTTGTTGCCAGAGGTTGCCAGAGGTTTAGACACAGTGTGTTGAGTTATTTTGAGGGCACAAGCTGTACACTGACTACTTTATATTGTATCAAAGTGTCATATCTTCCGTTTTGTCTCATGAAAAGAAATAATACAATATTTACAAATATGTGACGGATGTACTCACTTTTGTGAGATACTGTATTTCAACTTATTGTATCGTTCTCCTTGTATTTTATGTAAGCACCATACTTTTTTATGAAAGCTTAAAACTTAAATAAGTTTGGTCCTTGTATGCTCTTAGAATCCATAGCCTTGATCAAAGTGTTTAAACTTGTGACTGCTGGAGTGCAATGTTTGATTAGTGTTTTAAAGAGAACCTGTCACATAGATTATGCCCCCTTGCTGAGGACAGAACAAGATAGTGAGAGACCTGCTGTTTCCAGCGCTGTGTCCCTTACTCTGTAAGATGCTGTAGTTTTAGAGTATTTAATGCTCAAATCTGCAGCTTTCAGACAGAAAAGAGTAATGAAAAGAGTCTGTTTTGTCATACCCCGCCCACCTGAGGCTAGCCCCGCCCACCTCAACTGATTAACCTATTACTTTGAATAGGTAGAAACATGTGAATAACTGTCAGTGGGCGGGGCTAGCCTTTGGTGGGCGGGGATAACACCTGCTCATGAATAAGATTTGAGCATTAAATGCTCTAAAACTACAGCATCTTACAGAATAAGGGACACAGCGCTGTCTCACACTAGCTTGTGCTGCCGTCAGCAAAGGGGGCATAATCTATGTAACAGGTTCCCTTTAACCCTGTAAGTGCCGGTCAGCGGTTTGTGGGTGATGAAGTCATTCTCTGCAATTTTGATTATTGAGGAAGGTGGTGGCAGTGTATATTTTGGAGTGCCTGGACTCTGCTGAGGTGTGATTTATGCTCAATATACATCACCTGAGATTGAGCGGAAATAAATTAATGCCTTTACAGTCTGGTTATCATCTTTGTTTCTATTTCCATTTTGTACTTTGTCCCAGTAACAGAAAAATGTAAACAACAGCTGTGCTGGATCCTTTTCATGGTGGACACCAATGACATCCAACATATTCCATTGACCATAATGGGGTCCTTTTGGTTTCCATCGTGGTGTCCATCATTTCAATGTAAATAATTGAACTTTTTTTAACGCAGATGTGTACCAGACAGTTTTATTTGGGCACAAATTTAAACTAGATTAATTTTGTGTGGTGGAAGATTATGGGCGACATGTATGAATTGGGCTGTGCCATTTATCTGGCGCCAAAAAGCTTTAGCAGCCCTGTTCTATAGATGTATGAAAAACTGCCCTCCAAAAATTGGAACGATAGGCGCCTGCGCAACACTTTTTCAGGCGGCAAAGTTTTGGGGCGTTCTTGGGGCGTTGTACCACATTCATAGAAGTAGGCACATTTATGATTCTTTGACAACAAACGTAGGCGCAGAACAGTTAGAACAGCCAGACCGGGTTACAGGTGGTCTGCCTCAGCCAGAATTGTCATACTGGCACTAGACTGCTCCTGTATGTATGACCTGCAGAAGAACAGCTTCATACATTCTGGGCATTCTACACTACCTTAAAGCTATTTAGAACTGGCCTGTCAGTGCCAACGTTCATACATGTCGCTCTATTTGTTTTATCTACATGATTGAAAAAAGGAACGGATTAACCCCTTAAGGACCCGGCGTTTTTTTGGTGACACGTTCGTTTTTTCCTCCTCACCTTCTGAAAGTCATAACTTCTTTATTTTTCCACCTACATAGACACATGAGGGCTTTTAATTTTGCGGGACAAGATGTACTTTCTAATGGTGTTATTCACTATACTATAGAATATACTGGGAAACCGCAAAAAAAATTCCAAGTGGGACAAATTGTGAAAAAAAATGTATTTTCGCCATGTTTGCGGGGGTTTTGCTTTTACGGCGTTCAATCTTCGCTAAATATAATGTGTTATCTGTATTCTTCAGGTTGTTAAGCATCCGGCAATACCAAACATGTAGGGTTTCCGTTATGTTTTGGTACCGTAAAAAAATTCCAAACATTTTCTATTTTTGAAATTTGCGCCATGGCGTCATTTTGTGGGACCAATACCTTTTTTGTACTAACACCTACGGACATCAGTGAGGGGGCATTTTTTTGCGGGCTGAAGTGTACTTCTTATCGCTAGCAGTTTGGAATGCATGCGACTTTTTTGATCATTTTTATTCCATTTTTTGAGTGACGTAAAATGACCAAAAAACGCAATTTTGGCGTTTGGAATTTTTTTTTATTCTACGGTGTTGAGCGTACGGGATGAATTATATTATATTTTTATAGATCGGACTTTTTCGGACGCGGTGATACCAAATATGTGTAACTTTTTTATTATTTTAATGATTTTATTTGTAAAATGGGGAAAGGGGGGTGATTTGAACTTTTAATACTTTTTTTTTTGTACTTTAAAACTTTATTTATTTTTTTTTTTTACTGTAACATTGAGGCCACCTGTGGTACTTAACCACTAGGTGGCACGATTGTTAATACAACCTTATGCATTGCATAGGCAATGCATTAGGGTGTACAAAGATGGCGGTTTCCCCACTTCCTGTCTGCGGACGGAAGTGGGGCAAACCGGCCAGGGTAAGTGACGGGAGCCTTCCCAAGGCTCCCCACCACAATTCCCGGTGATCGGATCGGCGCAGCATAGCTGCGCTTATGCCGATCACCGCACCGATCGGCGTTAATTCAGACGCCGTGGCCATCTTTGCCGCGGCGCCTGATGGGTAACACAGCGCCAGCGGGCGGAGTCACCCACCGGCGCTGTTACTGCCGGGTGTTAGCGGCGATTTGCCGCTAACACCCGCCGGCTGTGCGGAGGGGTCGCGGAGCGATCTCCCTGCAAAGCCCCGTAGCGGCCCGGGGACGTACTGATACGCCTAAGGTCGTTAAGGGGTTAAACACAGTCAAGTCACATTACTATGATTGTGCAGCCTGTACCTCATGAAGGGAGTCACGAGACATGAGCTGGTGGGTATATAATGTGTGTGAAGTATTGTTGAAACCACAGGGCACTACATGCCAATGATGTAAGAGTTGAACATTGGCTATGAAAATGCGCAAGGGTGGACTGACCTGCTACAGTGGAGCAATTCCAAAGCATATGATTGGTCACTGCACCTCTGTTAACAAAGATGCATCCGCAGAAAAAGCTTCAGTTTTTATGGCAGTAGCAGAATTGAGCCTCTGCTGATTGGCAAAGGATTCTCTTCTCTGATGAGTTATGTTTTCTGCTTCTTTGAAAAGATGAACATTGGTTAGTCAGCCGAGAAAAATTTGCGAACAAACACCCTGCAACCATTGCTGGAAAAACACAAGCTGATGGTGGCAGCGTTAGGCTGCGTTCACACGGCACAGGACAAAACCGGCCGGTATTTGTCCTGTTTTGCGGCCGTCCCCACGGCTGCGGGGGGGACGGCTTTTCTCCGCGATGAGTGGAGAAGAGCCCTTCCCCCTCCCATTGAAGTTGCTCAATGTTTTTTGAGCGGAACGCGGGCGGCAAAACCGCCGGGCGGAAAACCCGTGCAGTGGGGACTGCTGCACGGGTTTTCCATAGAGCACAATTGTGCTCATTCTCGGCCGGTTTTTCAGGCGGTCTGAAAAACCGCAAACCGGCCGAAAAACCGTGCAGTGGGGACATGCCCTTATGGTCTGGGGAATGTTTTTGTTGCATTTTCTGGGCTTGCTCATCCCTATGAATCTATCCTTGCAGATACACATACACCCATACATACTAATTGTCTTCTCTGGTACAGATGGAATCTACCACCAATACAGTGTGACGTCACATGACATCACCTGTGACAACCTGCCAGGACCTTATTGAGTCATCCCCATCCCGTCTAGCTGCTTTCTGTGCTGCAGAAGAAGCTTACTCTGGATATCAGCTGTTGGTCATAATGATGTAACTTGACTGTGTACCTTTTGTTATTTCAACATCTTGGAGGGTATGTAATTGACCAAACTCAAGGATGATGTCAATGAAGATCTATAGGGAAAAAGCAAATAAAACCAGCTTTAAAGTGGTTTAAGTCTGCAATAAATAACACACAAAGAACACAAACACCGGCACTTCCAAAAGAAAGCTTCCTTGTTGCACAATACAACATGTCAAGTTCGATCGTAATGCATGCATAAATCTCAGTCTGTGGTTACGGCTATGACTCACTTGCTACACTGATTAGTTTAATTTCAGAAGATGCAATACAAGTCGCTGGGCTGTGTTTTGTTACAGAATTGGAAATGCCTGGAGAAGTGCAGAGTACAAAACACTCCACTCCTGAATGGCCACATTGCTGGGGAATGAAGTGGGAAAGCAGATTATTTCCTTGTTTCCTTACATCACTGGAAGTGACGTCACAGTTCCACAATTTGCATTTCACTTTCAGTTTCTGTTGCTCTATGACGTAAGCGATTGAGGAAACACTGTTTGTTTTGCCTGCCCTGATCGTTCAAAGGAAAGTATATGAAAATGAGGAACACTATGCGGCTGACGATGAAATTTGCACAGTATGATGACCTTTGCCTTCTACACAACCAGAAAATCTCCCGTAATTATTGTTTGCTGTCTGAGAGCAGAATTTTCCTGGAGAGAAGGAACAGCTGATAGGATTTGGTAGTGTGTGATGTCATTCTTTTTCATTAAAAAAAACCAACAGAAAACTTCCAAAGAATGATCCGGTTGTGCAATAAAAAGTATGAAGCATAAAAACTTTTTACATACATGCTTTGGAAACATATTGGGGCAGATTTATCAAGGCAGTTGCGCCAGAATTCTGGCTCAATTTGCGCCAAAAACAAGCTTTTCGACACATTTACTATGTGTTTTAGACAGTTTCAGATGTTTCTGCGCCTCGTCCGACGAAGGGGCGCGGCTTCGTAAAAGGGTGTGGCTTCACGGAAAGGGCCGTGGTTTAAATGCAAAAAAGTGCGCCAGAATCTGCCACCAAATTCTGGCGTAAAAGTAAGCCAACTTAAAGATGGTACAAACTTAGACTAGACAATTCTAACCTGCGCCAGATTTATCAACACTATGATAAATATGGCGCATTGTAAGACTGCCTAGTTTAACTTTACACTGTCTAAAAGTAAGACACTATTGATAAATCTGCCCCATTGACTCTCATACTGATTAGGCTCTATTCACATCATGTTAATAGAGATTAGAGAGCTAAGAAATGGCAGCTCTCCTGTTTTGATAAATACTGAGAACAATCATCTATTCTTTTGCAAGCTTCAAGCTCATGGTCAGATATGAAGAGATACTTTCCTGATCTTATGCTAAAGGATGGATAGAATTTGTGTTCAAGGACTCTGTTAAACAATGATTGTATGAAGGATTTGACTGCAAAGGTGGGGGCTACGGGGAAATTTGCCAATGTGACATGCTTAAATCTGTATGCATTGTGTAATAAACTTAGTGCTTGATTCAGCTCTCTGAGTTGTGTGTCATTTACTCTCTCTGTATCTGGATATGACAAATACCTGAATTTGGAATATCATAGCATTATCAATAAAGCCTTAACAGTGTTGTGATGAATGTTTAGCGTGTTTGCCAGGAAAAATCCCAATGTATATGGCAAATGTATTCTTAGGAAGCTTAATTGTGTGCTATTGAATTTCACAAAAAATATGTATGGACTAGCACAGTAGACTACTCAAAACAAAGGCATTCAGTAAAAAATATATATGTTAAACATTTACTAGCCAACTCTCCCAGAAAAAGGGAATCCCAGGATCCAGGACGAGTTGGCAAAGCTCCAGGTGGCGCTTAGATGTGGGATCCAATTATAATCTACAGTCAGACTCCGATAGCATTAGACAGAATCAGAGATGCTTTCAATCCCGACCATATAACAACTTAGATGTCACGGTCAATAGCGGCTGTGACATCTAGGTGGTTCACAGAAGAAAGGGTCTCCCTCTGCTTAACCATTGTCACCCTGCAAATGTGATTATGGGGCGCTGATAGTTGCCATTGCAGCGAGAGGCCAAATTAAGGCCTTCAGGTTAGCTATGTATAGAAGCCTATAAGGCAAATACAGATTCTAATAGACAGTCTGTCATTGGCAGAATACATAGTAATACTGTGATGTATTACTATCTATTCTAAAAGCAATAAAGTCATTAAACACAGTAGTCTAGTCCCATAGTGAGACAAAGGCCTCGTTCACACGGCTTATTTCGCCGTGGATTTGCCGACGGATTGACGATCGTCAATCCGTCGGCAAATCAGTCAGAAATAAGTAACAGCCTATTTTCTATTGATTTAAATAGAAAATAAGGCTCGTCGTTCACACGACGCGTATTTCCGTGCCGGATTGCCGCCGCGGATTGACAACGGCAATCCGGACTGAAAAACAATGTGCATGTCAATTATTTACTGACGGATTCACCACCTACAATGAATGGAGATGGTGAATCTGTCGGGAAATCAGTTACAAATACTTCCCACACTTAGTGCCACTTATTTGCAACTGATTTTCAACTGATTTCAGAACGTATTTACGATCGGCAATCCGATGTAAATACGTTCTGAAATAAGCCGTGTGAACGAGGCCAAAAAAGTAAAGTAAAAACACAGTTCAAAAAATGTTTCAAGACATTTAAAATAAATAAATAACTGATGGCATGTAAAAAGGGGGCCCATCTTCAAATGTTGGCAAGTATGATTAAAGTGGTGCTCTGGGATTGATCAATGCTTGTTCATTCATCGGGGTATGAGTAAAATTTGAGGAGAAGACTCTTACCTCCCGGACGCTCCCATTCCCTCCTGGCTGTCATTGCATTCATCCCGGGCTCAAGCAGTGATTGGCTGGCGTTGTCATGTGAACGATAGAAATTAACTGCTTACTTCCTGGTTGAAAGGACCGGAACCCAGGAGTGAATGGGAGTCTTCTATTTTTACTCATACCCCAATCGACCAACAAGCATTAATCAATCCCGGAACACCTATTTAAATCTATAGATTGATGATATCCATCGCCCACAGCCACAACCTAGCTTTAATAGGTGCCTGCTGTGTTGGATGTCACCTAGCTTTCACAGATGCCTCTGGGGCGGCTGCGGACTGGTATTTTTAGAGTGGGGAGGGATGAGTATCGTATCGATGGACCTTCTCATTCTGATAGTATCAAGTTGCCTTTCTAGGTTATGGAAAATATAGGGGGGGCCTACATCATTTTGTTTTCCGAAAATGTATTTATGTATTGAGAATCTAAACATAGGCATCCACTGTAATCATTACAGGAGTTGCCCACTTTTGGATTTTCAAGAAATAAATGATTTTTGAAGAAAAAATAAACAATGTGGGGTCCCTCCTATTTTCCGTTTCTGATGGTTACCCGACTCTTTCCAGTACCCCTGGTGCGTTGGGTACTGGGTTAATAATGACAGCCTTGATGCGATGAAAATCACCGCTGGCTGACACCAATCCAGAGCGATAGTAATAAAGAGGCATCTGTCAGGCGTCTTCATTACTTTCACTGGTATTAAATGAAAAAAACCCCACCGAAACCAAATAAAACAAAATATTTATTTAAATAAATGCTCCACGACACCAGCCTTTGCTGACCTTTTCAGTTTAGAAAAAGATACAACACTAGCCCGACGTAGTCCAACGAATCTGATAGTATTAAACTCCATCCCCTCCACCCTTGAAGGTCATGGCTGTGACTGATCATCTGGGGGTGCAGAGGATGGAGTACAGGCCACAGTCACTTGGTCCTATGTCTCCCCACAGGAGATTCTGCCTGTAAGCTGTGTCTGTACCTCCTCTCTCACTCCTGCGGACTGCTGAAAACACAAAATACAACCCTCACCTAACACTATACAACCTCCTCACCACCGGCTATCACCCCATACACCTTCTACACCACCTATCACTTCATGTTGATTTTGTACATATGAGGTACCATATAGGAAGGTGCTGGAAAAGTGAGGATATTTGTTTATTTCATTCTGCAGGGAGGTGGCGTGGCCAGGAGAAGTCGTCATGGTGATCTGGTGCAAATGGAGAATTAATCCCATCAGAGAAGACAACACCTGTCAGTCACTTAATGTAACTGTACTGTAATCACTTATATGTCTGCAAAGCCTGCGTACAACTGCCATCCGCCACTATATGGTCACTATATAGCAGGAATATTGGTAGTAGTATAATGGTTTATATTCAAGATCAGTATGGCAGTATTTATGTGGTGGTGATATGTGATGGTATTGTTAGTCACTATGTGGTGGTGATATGTGATGGTATTATTAGTCACTCTGTGGTGGTGACATGTGGTCAAGTGGATGTGGTATTATTCAGTCACTATGTGGTGGTGATATGTGTTCATGGTGTTGTGGTATTATTCAGTCACTATGTGGTCGCCCTCCTGCCCGCAGGGGGTCCGGCGCGGGTGTCGCGGCTGCCTGCGACCATCCCCCTGCTTGCCGGGCGCCGGCTCTCTTACCTCTCCACGCTCCTGTGAACATCGAGCCGGTCCATCCCAGCCGCCGTGCGCGTGCCCGCTTCCTAAGGCGCACGCGCGACGGCTGGTCTGGATTTAAAGGGCCAGTGTCCCGGTAATTGGTCTATTGCCGGGCGCTGGTCCTATATAAGGAATACGCCCCCAACACTCCTTGCCAGTCTGTTGGTGTGCGTTCCGTGTCATTAGTGAGTCTTAGTATCCATATTGATTACCCGTGTACCAGTCCGTTCCGCTACGTTTCCTGACCTTGCCTGTTTGCCGCCTGCCCTGACCTTCTGCCTGTCTCTGACCACGAACCTCTGCCACCTGTCCTGACCTCCTGCCTGTCCCCGACTACGCCTCCGGATTACGGAGTATGGAGTACCCCTGCCGCCATCGCAAGCAAGTCACGTCAGGGGTAGCGACCTGGTAGCCTCACGCCGCAGCAAGTCCATCCCGCTTTGCGGCGGGCTCTGGTGAATACCGGGGGCTACTCTCTGGCGTGGCTAAACTATCATCGCTTGCGGTGGTCCAGCGAATCCACCGAACCCTTACAGTATGGTAATGATATGAGGTCACGGTGTGGCTTTTTTTCAGTGATGGTGTTAATGTGTGGTAATGATCTTGCGGTATTATTAAATCACTATGTACTGGTGATGTGATCATGGTGTTGTGGTATTATTGAGTCACTATGTGGTGGTGATATGTGGTCATGGTGTTGAGGTATTATTCAGTCACTATGTGGTGGTGATATGTGATCATGGTGTTGTGGTATTATTCAGTCACTATGTGGTGGTGATATGTGGTCATGGTGTGAAGAGTTTTTTCATCTTTGTATAGTGGTATCAATGATATTAGTCTCGGTTTTGTCAGTAACATTCTGGTGATATCAGTCCTTTGGAGTCATTTATGCACCCTGTAGGTAAACAGCCTCCTGAAGATATATATGCCCCCTGTAGGTATATAGACAACGGTAGGTATATATGCCCCTGTAGGTACAGTATATATGCCCCTTGTACATATACAGCCCCGTGTAGGTATATATGTCCCCTGGAGACATACAGCTCCCTGTAGGTATACATTTCCCCTGTAGGTACACAGCTCCCTGGAGGTGTATATATAGCCTTGTTCTTTCAACCTAGGAGATACGGTGGTGCAGGAGCCTCCGGCTCACAGGAGTATTCAGTCTGCGGTGCAGAGAACCAATAACTGTCATCTCTCTGTTCCGCCATAGTTCTCAACTATACGTACATCCTGAGGACATGCATACAGTTGAGAAAATGCAGTGAGTCTGGGACTGCACACCGACTTTCTGCCCTGATCCACCGATTGAGCTTGGAGCCCACTGGGGGTTTCACCGACTCCGCAATGGGCCATTCAAAACCACGTCAGACGGTATTTCACATGGTATTACATGTGGAATTAGGATAGTTTTTTTTACTCGTGATTCACAGTCCGAAACAAGTCCCATTCATTTCTATGTGGTTTTGAAAGCAGATCCACAGTAAAAACCACGTACAAATTTTGGGGTGCGTTTTACATTAGAGTTTTAGCCATCCCCATTGACCTCAATAGTAAATTTTCACACGTTTTCAAACCAAAGAATGAATATGTTCTAAGTTTTTTTACATCGAAAAGCTGACTGTCAAAAAATGCGTTGTATGAACTACAACGCATATTTTCTACAGAGATCAATGGGACTGGTTTACTTTCGGAGTCCGTGTGGTTTCCTACTTGAAATACTCATCGTGTGGACATAGCCCAAGAATCATTGGCCCAAACCATGCCATTGGACTTACACGAAAAAAAAACACATCATCAGGAAAAAGAGCAAACAAATTTCAAGGTCTTCACTTTACATGACAGTTAGATCCACTACCTGCAGTCTTACAGCAGCCCTTACTCATAGGAATGCTATGACCATTAAAATGTTCAAGATAAAAAACATTTTATCAACCTGTAAAAACAACATTTATGTTTTTATTAAAAGAATATAACTTCATAGCTGGTAGTGGGCGTGCACATTGCCTCAATGCTATGTATTCAGAGCTGTCATCCAGTGCATTCTTGGATTGTTGCTTTGCAATGACCCAGACAACAAAGACATAAACATCAAGATTACAGGTGAGAATTCACATGGGGAATTTTGGTTGTCAATTTGACATTTTGATTCAAAATAAAATGAATTACCTGGAAATTTAAAACTTTGAGTTGACCTCGCACATGAAAAATGGTAATTTCACATAAATCTATTTATATGTCATTGTTCAAAATGACAGCCCTCTACGGCAAGTACCACAGAGCCCATACAGGATGTAACATCATCTGTAGATATTGAGATAGCTCTCAATGTGACTGACCCAGCCTGTCCATATATTACATGCCAGCCATTCATCAAATGCCACTTGTCCACAGCAACAGCCCTTGTAAGGAAAAGAAATATCCTGAAGGCACTTTCACCGGCCATGAACACCATGGGTTAGAGGAGCTGAAACTGCAGCGAACAACTGATCAATAGACCAGTACTGTTGAGCGATTATAATCGACAAAGTTGAAATCGGCACGGTTTTTAGGTTGATCGGAATTTTCCAATCACGCGATAATTTAGGTGAAAATCTGCGCATAATCTATTAATATCGCGCCATTTTCGGCGCTTCCTGTCATTTTGGCAGCCAGCGAATCAGCTCAGAGCATAGAGCAGGGTGAGCTGGGTGTGCGACGACATTACTGTGATGTGTATGGTTGTCATTGGCTGGAAAAATCACATGACCTCTTTTTACATAGAACAGCCCTTCCTGTTCAGCATCAGTGTGTCAGTGTGTCTCATAAGTGCAGGATGTGTAGTCAGCTTTCTCCTCACTACAGCTCAGCGACACAGTTCTCTTTGTTCACACAGACAACTATGCTTTTAGCTGTGAACATTAAAACATAGGTAGATTAGAGAATTTCAGTTTTTAGTTAGTTAGGCTGAGACTTTGAAAGAAGCATCTAGCGCTGTACAGCCGCGAGGGGGGGGGGAGGGGGTGGAGGTGCGGGCGAACACAGGCAGACAGGCAGGCTTTTGAAAGGAGAGTGGATATTGTGCAGCCCAGACTGCTTTGACCATGCATTGAATTGGCTTTTTATTAACCGTTTTTGGCCAGTTTTTGGTGAAATATATACCTTGTATTTTGTGCAGCCTGTACTTATATTAGGATACAGTTCTTTTCTAGTAACTGCAGGTGTATTTGATAGGTGCAAAACTCACCTTTTATTATCTGTACATTATTTAATTAGGTTTTTTTTCACTTTGACGCAGCTCAGTTTGTTCAAAGACCAACTTTGTACTTACAATAGGATACAGAACTTTTCTAGTCACCGCAGGTGTATTTATAGGTGCAAAAACCACGTTTTATTATCCGTACACAATTTAATTAGGTTTTGTTCACTTTGGCGCAGGCCATTTTTGTTAAAAGACCCTAATTGGTGTTGTATTTTATAGGTGCAAAAACCACCTATTATTATCAGTACACAATTTAATTACGTTTTTTTTCACTTTGGCGCAGCTCAGTTTTGTTCAAAGACCCACTTTGTACTTAAAAAAGGATACAGAACTTTTCTAGTCACCGCAGGTGTATTTCATAGGTGCAAAAACCACGCTTTATTATCTGTACACAATTTAATTAGGTTTTTTTTTTCACTTTGGCGCAGGCCATTTTTGTTAAAAGACCTATCTTGTACTTATATTACCATACAGAAATGTGCTAGTAATTGGTATTGTATTTCATAGGTGCAAAAACCACTTATTATTATCAGTACACAATTTAATTACGTGTTTTTCACTTTGGCGCAGGCCAGTTTTGTTCAAAGACCCACTTGCTACATTACATAATTTGGATACAGGTAAAAAATTTTTGCTTAAGTATATTGCGAGGTGTATTAAATTCATAAGGTGCAATAAAACCACCTTTTATTATCCGTATACATTTCAAATAGGTGTTTTTTTTACTTTGGTGCGTCCCAGTTTTGTTCAAAGAGCCACCTTGTACTTAAATTTGAATACAGAAATGTTGTAGTTACTGTTGGTGTATTTTATTGGTGCAAAAACCACCGTTTGTTATCCGTATAACTTTTCAATAGCTGTATTTCACGTGGTGCGGCCCTAGTTTTTTTTCAAATAGCCATGTTGTACGACAATTCTGATAGAAAAATTTTCTAGCAACTGTTCTCGTTTGCCATTGCTGCAAAAAACGAAATTTCTCATCCGTGTAACTTCTGAATAGTTTTATTGCGCTCGGTGAATCTCAGTTTGGCGCAGATAGCGCACTTGTATGATAGTTTGTTGAAAACTATCTATTCATAGTTCTACTGGGCAGTTGTAAATCCCTGGGACTGAAGGAAGAACACTGTTGATTTTGTCTTACGGTTCTTCCACCAGACCGCATTTCACAGGTATTCGCTAGAAACATTTCAGTTTCTAATCCTAGTTGGCTATAGGAAATAGAGGGATTTAAGAATCGCTGTGATTTGCCGTCTTTTACTAAGAGACTGTCAAAAACTCTTCCATAACTTCTTTTTTTTTTAACATAAGTATCTTTACTTCAACAGAACCGATATAATAATATAAGTGGGCACCGCCCGGTGGCATGGTGCCCGGATAAATAACAATATATGACAGAATAAAATCTTATAAAACTTTACATAACATGAAAAAGTGCAAACCAGCAACCACGAGGGTTAAAGCAGGCACAGTCCAGTGCCCACTGAATGCCATTGGGTTCCTGGGGTAGACACATCCTGGACCCATGTGACCCATCACAGTGCCATCTACTTGGTCTTCTTGGCCTCAGGGATCCTGGCTGTGGTCTGGTACACTGAGGTGTAGGTGTCCTTGGTCAGAGGGCAGAGGGCAGAATCTCCTGGTGTGGGCCTGGTCCCCTGATGCCCCACACTGGGGGTAGGTGTACCTGCTCAGATCTGGGCACACCACCTTGCCAGTCAAGTCCTTCAGGCTATGGGCAGTGTAGAAGCTGTGGGCCTCCTCATTGTGCTTGCAGAAGGAGCAGTGGGTAAAGTCAGAGTCCCCCTTTGAGGGGTCAGGGTCGCTGGTTTGGGTCCTGGGGCTCCAGGTGGCAGGAGGTGACTTCTGTCTCTCTTGTCTCTATGGTAGACATCTTTTGCTGGACCTGGCTTGGCAGGTATCTGGACTGGGGGTAAGGTGCCAGGATCTGCAGATGCTCCTTGGCTGCTGGCATTGCTCCTCAGGATGGCATGGAGGGTGGCATTGAGGCCCAGGTAATCTCTCCACATGTCAAAAGTCATCCTGGATCTTGTCTTCTCCTCTGGCGTCCCTTCCATACATTCTTAAATTTTTATCTTTCTGAACATGGAGCGATATGCAGGTGGTAAGCAAGCAAAGAGGGGTGTAGGAGGTAGAGTTACGAGAGAAGGTGCTCCTTCCAGTGCTGGCGACAACACGCAAGCCAGCGGATCGTCGGTTGCAGGACCGTCAGGCTGTGGCCCAGGACAGGTATAGTCAATGTCCAGTTCAACTAAAATGGTGGTTGAAAGACTCCTTTTTCCGTCACTTTTTTAATCTGTGGGTCAGATAGGTTTAAGGGTCATGCTGCGTTCCAGGACGGGGATAGTCAATGTCCAGTTCAAGTAAAATGATGGTTCAAATCATACTGCCTTCAGGCACTTTTTAATTTTTGGGTCATGCAGGTTTAAGGGTCATGCTGTGGTACAAGACAGGGATAGTGAATGGTCTGTGACTTTTTTTCTGTAACTCTTGTTGCCTATTTGTCTTGCCTAAGATGTAGCACGTATCCATTTGACTGTTGTGGATGTTAATTCCAGCTTCTCCATCCCTGTTTGGGTGTAAGAATGAAGGTGTTGTTCCTCTCCCATAGACTTTAATGGTCATCGGCGATAATCTATTATCGACTATCGGAAATCAACTTGATAATTGCCGATATCGACTACCGACCCGATGACGATAGTCGACGTAATCGCTCATCACTACTTTTGAGTCACTGCTAAAATAAGGAAATGAAGTGATACATGTAATATTTTATATTTTAAAATTTACTTTATGAAATGACTCCTGAGGACAAAACAGGACAAGAGTAACAGGTTGCAGTACATACCTCAGTTATCTTAAAGGGGTATTCCCATTAAATTGATTAGCTTTAACCCCTTAGCCTACCATGATGTGCTAGTACAATATAGCGATGCTAAGGAAGTATGGAGGGGGCTCACTCGCTGAGCCCACTCCATATGCGGCGGGTGCCGGCTGCATACCTCCCAAGTGTCCCTCTTTTTCATTTGGGAAATAGATTTACGTCGATAAACTGACTATTTTGCTTTAAAAAGTATCTGGTGCCTTCCCCACTGTATATTACATAACAACGTACTTAATATTTCATCATTGGATACAATGCAATCCTGAAATTGTGTCCCTTTTTGGTTGTCTAAAAAGTTGGCATGTACGTGTTTGGGCGTGGTTAGAGGCGTGTCTTGGTGTGATATCATGTGTTTGGGCGTGGTTAGAGGTGTGGCCTGATGTGTCCCTCTTTGCAATCTCTAAAAGTTGGAAGGTATGCTGCTGTAAGATACAGATGACACTTGATCTCTGCTGGTTAACCCCTTGACAATATTGGCTGCGGCGATTGTACCATTCCTTCCCCTCATCTCCCTTCCTTTTTCAGGACAAGAACGCGGGGTGCCGATAAGTTGCTATGGCAGCCAGAAACCTAACGAAGGCTTTCATGGCTGCAATCTTACTGCTCCTATAACTTCCTGTCATAAGAGTGCCATCTTTGTACACCTTTCTACATTATATACATAATGCAGAACGGTGTACTGACTATCACGCTCCCTAGTGATCAAGTGCCCTAGGGGGACTAAATACATAATAAAAAAAAAGTTTTATAAATATAAAAAATAATAAAAATTATTTTGTCATTTTACGAACAAAAAAAAAAAGTTACACATAATTGGCATCGCTGCTCTGTAAAAGTTCGATAGATGAAAATATAATGTCAACACCATAAAAGAAAAAAATTCACAATGCCAGAATTGCATTTTTTGGTCATTTTGTGTCCCAAAATAATTGGAATAAAAAGTGATTAAAATGTGCATGGATCCCAAAATGATACCAATAAAAAATATGCTTCAGCCGGCAAAAAATGCACCTTCACTCAGGTCCATAGGTGGAAGTACAAAAAATTATTGGTCATAGAAAATAGAGCTGCAGCGCAAGTTATAAAAATAACGGGCGACGTGTAAGAACGGGGCTGTACCAGTTATCTGGTGTCAAAAAGCTTTAGTAGTCCTGTTCTGTAGATGTATGAACAGTAGCACTCCAAACTTTGGCGTGATAAGCACTGGTGCAACACTATTTAGTGTGTACCAAAGATTTGGGGCGTTCTCGGGGCGTTCACATTCCATCTCAGTTATACTTTTTTTGGGCTTTCCAGTAGATTGGGTATGGTACAGTCAATGAAACCATTACAAAGCACATCTTGTCCCGCAAAATACAAATCTGCATATGTTTTTATAGATGGAAAAATTAAAATGTTATGGCTCTGGGAAGGCTGGGAAACGAATGTGATGAAAAAAGACACTTGGTCCTTAGGGGTTAAACATGAAGGCAAAAGTAAATAAAAATTAATAGCAAATACATTGCTGTTCACAGGTTTGAGCGGGGCCACATATGTCTGGTGAGGGGCCTTGAGTGGGGCCGCACACGGCAGGGGAGGGTAGGGGAACTTGCGTAGGGCCCCAAGTTTCCTCCATATGGGGCCCCATTCAAGTTCTCCCCCTAACTAGCTACCTGGCTGTGGAGGCCCACTATCTACCAACGGGAACCCTATATAACTAACTACCAGGGCACCAAGGGGGTAATTATTACTATTTGGAGCAATATGGATGGGGAGTTTGTACATAGTTGGCTGGGCACCGGTGGGAAGATGATAAAGTGAGGAGTCTCAGGTCTTTGTGTGTGACTGCAGGGACAAGTGTTGGCCGGGAGAAGTCATCATGGTGGCCCGGACCAGATGGAGAAGAAAAGGGAAAGTGAACAACTCCTCAGACAAGACGTCACCTGTGAGGCCCTAAATGTAACTGCACTGTACTTGTATGTACCACTATGGGTCACATGTATGAAAACTGTCTAGGTGTAAGAATTTCTTTGTTACCCATAGCAACCAATCAGAGCTCCCCTTTCATTTCATAAAGTGCTCTAAAAAATTAAAGGGAAACTCTAGCTGCTATGGGCAACAATGAAAGTTTTACACCTAGACAGTTTTCATACATGTCCCCCTATATGGTCACTGTATGATGGTCATGTTGGTCTTATTGTAATGGATTATATCCAGTAACAGTATCATGGCAGTGTATTCTGCATCTTTATGGTGGAGGTATGTGGTGATGATGTTGCGGTATGATTTGGTCTTTGTATATTGTTTTTATTGGTAATATCGGCCTTAGTCATTTGGCGGTACTTTCTAGCCCTTGTATACGTACTGACACACACAATATAGATAAACTATATGTAAAATTCAACAAGAACTAAATCCAAAGACAATGGCGCAATTGCATTTTCTATTTCTGGGGTTGGGTGGTCTGGGTTGCTGGGTGTGGCTGGTGGGGCGGAGTGATGGTGTTGACAGGGGTGGACCAGATGCTTTTTCTGTAGGGGGCCCTGAAATTTCTGATAGCGGCCCTGCTGTAGCCTAACCAGAAAGTGGGAGCCTGATACTGGCTGTAACCTTCTGAGGCAAAACAACAGACAGTGTCAATTGAGGATGTAGAAATAAGAATATACTCAAAAACAGAAGATGAAATATTTATTAGAGGAACACCTTACATGAAACTGGCATGCTATGAAAGGTATGACATTGGGGTTTTCTCTTTCATGTTCTCTTAATTCAGTCTGTCATACACCGCGGTGTCAGATTCTTTACTAGACTTAACAAGGTATGTCAGTTTTTTAAGGATTAATAAAGACATGGCAGACCTTTCTTGGTAATGACAATATTCTACTCAGGGCTGGGACAATGAGTAGGCAAAAGTAGGCGACCACTCAGGACGTCACCTAATCCTAACCATGAATGTGGCACAAGGGAGGGCTGAAGTGGATGGGAGTTGTATTTGTGTTGACACTATGTCACAATGGTAAAGGGAGGAGCATGAGATGGAGTAGAGGCCATAACTTAGAGGTACAGTCTTGTATAAGGGTGAAGGGAGCAGAAGGCCACCCTACTGGAGGTTGTGCTACAGCTATGGCCTGTGACCCCCCAGATTCATACTGTGCGACATGAACTCCATCCCTTGCACTCCCAGAAGATCAGCCACAGGCATGTCCTTCAGGGTATACAGGAAAAGAAGCTCAGTACTGTCATATGGACATGAAATCAGAATAAACCTTACCCATTTTAGGTCAATTAGGATTACCATAATTATTTATATTTGTCAAATGCCAGATTAATGAGAGAGAATTTTTTAAGGCATTTTTATTACTTTCGGCAAAGTCAAAAGTTTACATACACTAGGATTACTATGCCGAGTAATCCTAGTGTAACAATTTGGGAGAGCCCATATGATGATGTCATATCTTTGGAAGCTTTTGATAGGTTTATTGGCAACATCTGAATTAATTAGAGACACAACTATGGATTTATTTTAAATCACACTAGAAAAACACTGCTTTTGTGTGTAACATCTTGGGAAATTCTGAAGAAATCAGCCAATATATCAGGAAGAGAATTGTGGATTTGTACAAGTCTGGTTCATCCTTGGGTGCATATTCCAGACAAGAGATCAGCCAGAAAGTTAAAGCTTGGATGGAAGCTTTGGTCTTCCAAATGGACAATGACATGAAGCATACTGCCAAACTGGTTACAAAGTGGCGTAAGGATAACCAAGTCAATGTTTTGGAGTGGCCATCACAAAGCCATGAACTCAAAACTATTAAAAATTTATGGGCAAAACTGAAAAGGCAGGTGCGAGCAAGGCGACCTACAAACATGGCTCAGTTACACCAGTTCTGTCGGGAGGAATGGGCCAAAATTCCTACCAACTATTGTGAGAAGCTCGTGGAAGGATATCCAAAACATTTGACCCAAGTCATATAGTTTAGGGGCAATGCTACCAAATACTAATGAAATGTATGTAAACTTTTGACTTTGCAGAAAGAAATAAAAATGCCTTGAAAATTTTTCTCTCTAATTATTCTGCCATTTGGCAAATACAAATAATTTTGGTAATCCTAATTGACCTAAAATGGGTAAGGGTTATTCTGATTTCATGTTAGATAGTGAGAAAAACATGCATATGTATATTTTTATATAGTGTATGTAAACTTTGGGTTTCAACTGTATCTTTCCCTGATGTTTCTCTGCCTAAAGCAGAGAAACTGCTCTAAAAAGGGCAACCTTGCATGCTTACCTCGACCTAGATGACCCTGATGTAGACAGGAATACACAAACGAACTATAACATACGAACAGGGAATTGACGGAAACAAATAAAGACAAAACATACTCAGACAAGCCGAGGTCAAGCCAGGAGGAGAAAGCAGTACCGAAATAAGAAGCAGAAGAATAACCAAAGATCAGGAACCAGGAAGTCATTCTCGAACCACAAGGTTTATACACAAGCCAGAACTCAAAAGTAATTACAGGTACTGGATGAGGAAGCATGGAGGTTTAAATACCCTGCATCAGGTAGAGATTGGACCCATGACTTAACCCACTAGGTTCTGTGCAGAACCCTGGCTGAGTTTGAAGATAAATAGGGGTTCCTTAGTGGGGTGGTGGCACAGAACTGACAAACTGTTTTTTAAAAAAAAAATAAATTACGTGGGGTTTCCCCATTTTTCACATCCAGTCAAGGTAAAACATAGACACAATGAACACACTTCATTATATATTACTTAGATGCTATACATTTGCTGTGAAAGGCTAAGGAAGAATAAAAAGTGAACAATTTAGCTGACATGCACAATAACTGTTGATTTATTTTGTAGTAAATGAAGGACAACAAATCTCCTGTTGCCCAGATGAGATTCCTTCAGAGTTATTCAAGGTTGGTGGCCAGGCGCGGACTGCTCACAGGGCAAACCGGGCATTTGCCTGGTGGGCCGCTGGTGTCTGGGCCGCAGGGCCGTCTCGGATCGCCCGCCGAGGGGCCCAGTGTTTCCCCCCGGCGGGCCCGAGTCCCAGCGCCGGTCTGTGGCGCGCTACAGGGGCCGCAATGGTCGCATCAGCGACCGGACCCCTATGGCAGGGGACGGACAGGCCCCCCACGCCACATGGCTGCACAGCCGGGTCACAGACCCAGCCATGCAGCCATCATGGCCGCCACCTGCACCGCGCAGTGCAAGCAGCGGCCGAGGCTGAACAGCTGAGATTCTCTGATCCCAGCCATTTAGCTCCCAGGAGGCCGCGGGGCAGGCGCGCAATGTAATGACGTCATCGCGTGCCCGCTCCGCGTCCCGCACACTGCTGCCGGCGGCCACTCTGGGGAGGAGGACAGAAGAGGAGGGAAAGACATCAGGTAAGTATTGTTTTTATTTTTAATTTTTTTAACTACTAGCCCTGTCTAGCTATATACCAGCCCTGTATAGTTATATACCAGCCCTGCCTGACTATATACCAGCCCTGTCTATCTATATACCAGCCCTGTCTACCTAAATATTCA
>JAODAL010044115.1:0-33189 GCA_025379985.1 Phyllomedusa bahiana
AAGAAAAATTGGCGCATGGTCGAGTCGCTAGAAGAAGCCATTACTGCGCAAATGCCACAAAGTATCTCACCTACAATACGCCAAAGAGCACAGAGACAAGCCTCAAAACTTCTGGAACAAGGTAATTTGGAGTGTTGAGACCAAGATCAAACTTTTTGGCCACAACCATAAATATTACATTTGGAGAGGTGTCAACAAGGCATATGATGAAAGGAACACCATTCCTACTGTAAAACACAGAGGTGGATCACTGATGTTTTGGAGATGTGTGAGCTACAAAGGCACAGGAAACTTGGCCAAAGTTGAAGGAAAGATGAATGCAGAACATTGTGAGCAAATACTGCAGATAAATTTGCACTCATCAGTCCAGAAGCTGCGCATGGGACGTGCTTGGACGTTCCAACATGATAACGATCCAAAACACAAGGCCAAGTCCACCTGTCATTGGCTACAGCAGAACAAAGTGAAGGTTCTGGAGTGGCCATCTCAGTTTCCTGACCTCAATATCATTGAGCCACTCTGGGGAGATCTCAAGCACGCAGATCATGCAAGCCAGCCCAGGAATTTACAGGAACTGGAGGCTTTTTGCCAAGAACAATGGGTAGCTTTACCATCTGAGAAAATAAAGAGCCTCATCCACAACTACTACAAAAGACTTCAAGCTATCATTGATAGCTTTTGTGCAGCAAGGTACAGCATTAATTGCTGTGCCTTCCTGCACAAAAAAGCATTGAAAAAACGCACCGTGTGAAAGCACCCTAAAGGGTTTCTTTACCTGTGTAACTAATTTTGTGGTTTACTTGCTCAAATGTCCCTCTGGACTTGCTTATGTAGTTAAGACCAATATACAATAAAAGAGGAAATGGTCTTAAAACATAACTTTTACTCGATATACTATTAAAACAACATTCCAATCAAATAACTGTCTCTCAGTGTCCACACCCGATGGACAAGATATATACAGGAGGAAAGTAATGGGATGTAGATAACTACTCAGAGTGACGGATTGTATTTCCAAAAATAAGTCCACAATCCACTGTCAGAAACATCTCTTGATTTGACTCACTTATTTTTGGCATGGATTGTAAGTGCCAACAAAGAATTGACATGTCTATTCTTTGAGGCGTTTTCCGTACCATCCATTATAGGGTATAAGAAGCAGAAAATGTGCCTTGGAAATGTAACATTGCTTCCTGGTCCTGAATTCCATGTTTACAAGTGAGAAATTTCCGATGTTGAAGCAATGCTGAATAGAATCTGACATTTTCAGCGACAAATAATACCGTGTGAACTTACCCTTTCACTAGATACACATAGTAACACCACACTTAGGACAAAGCTGTAATAAGAGTTACCTGTTGCTGCTCCATATTGCACAGGAATAAAACCAAATACATTGCTTTTACTATGAAACATGCATCGGCGTTCACATGAGTGATCGTCGATGCATATCTCATTGCTTCTTTTGGATCCGTCCCAATAATTGACATGTCAATTCTTGGTCCGAAAGATGTAGCAGGAGCTCTATTTTAAACTATAAGGTGCAATCCTGCTGTATCCAACATGCATCCAAACACAGCTGCGTGTTGGATACGTGTTGGATCCGTCTAGGATCTGATCACTGCAGTGTTTTTGGATGCGATTTTCGGATCCAACACAGATGCAAAATCCTATCCAAACATGCTGTGTGACCAGCCCTTAAGTGTGTTTTCACACAGAGGGTTTTTTAATGCGTTTTTTGTGCAGAAAGGCACAGCAGTTAATGCTGTTCATTTCTGCACAACAAAATGCATCAAAAAAACATACCAAAAATTCAGTGAAAGCGCCCTAAGAATTTTCTATATTTCTGTATAAATTTGACCTAAAATTACATCAGTTTTTCACATCTTATATGTAAAAGTAGATAAATACAACCAAATCAAATAAATTAGTCAAAATTAATAAACTTGGTCATTTACTTATTGAGGAAAATGATTCTATATTACATAGCTGTGAGTTGCAAAAGTATGTGAGCCTTTGCCTTCAGCATCTGATATGACCTTCTTGTGCAGCAATGACTGCGTATTATTGTTTTCAGTAGTTGTTAATTAGCCCTTCATACATCAGCTTTAAGGAATTTTAGTCCAGTCCACTGTACAATACAGTTTACAGTCTGTTACTTTATTTGGTGTCCTCCCATGGTGTTACTACAGAAGTTATGTTGGATTAAGGTCAGGTCTAGGACTTGATTATTCTAAAACTTCAGCTTCATTCTTCTTTAACATTGGTAGAACAATGCCTAAGCCTTGCTGCAAGACCCATGTTCTCTAGAGCTACAACTCACAGACAGATGTCCTAACATTTTCCTTAAAGGAGTATTGTAATGTTGACGTGGGATCCTCCAAAATGGGTATGTAATCAATTTTCTAAATGTATGTGATTACAAAAAGTGAAGCCTCTGAGAGCTACAGCATTGCTCAGTCCCCCTTAGTTTCCTGACAGTTTACATTAGACAAGACCAGACACTGACAGGAGCTGATCTGGCCGTGCTTGCATTGCTTCTTATCTGATGACAGGGAACATGAAGGAGCTTGCAAGGGACTGTGGTGAAAGATTCTGTGTCTTTTGTATAGAGAATCCACTGGTTTTAATGTAATTATTTGAGTAAGCATTTGAGATGCTCCCTGCCACTGCACCTCTGCTCAGACCCCATTCCTCTCCCATGTGACTCAGCAGTGCTGTGTTTGTCTTTTCTCCTGAGCAGATCACAGGTAAGGAAATCACTTCTTGGCAAAACCCCTTTAAGACTTTTGCTGAAATGCAGTGTTTTTCTTATTCTCCAAACATAATGCTTCTCACTTAATCTAAAAAGCTCTAGTTTGGTCACCAATAAAGCTTTGTTCCAATAACCTTATGGCTTGTGCAGGTGATCTTTAGCAAACTGCATATGGGCAGCAATATTTTCTTTTTACAGCATCAGCAGCAGCTTTCTCCTTGCAATCCTACCATGCATACACTTGTTGTTCAGTGTTATTCTGATGGTGATCTCTAGAACATTAACATTAGCAAAGGTGAAAAAGGCCTTTAGTTGCCTATTGGTTACCTTTGGCTCCTTTGTGGCCTTGTGAACTATAATATGACATACTCTTGGTGTAATCTGAGTCGTTCAACCACTTTTGGGCAGGGTAATACATTTCCTCCATTTTTACACAATAAATTTGACTGGACTGGTGGATTCCAAACTCTTTTTAGATATGATTTTGTAACCTTTTCTAGCCTGATGATCACCAACAACTCTTCTTCTGAGGTCCTCAGAAATCTCCTTTGTTTGGGAAATGACACACATCCACAAACATGTTTTGTGAAAATCAGACTTTAATAGATCCATGTTCTTTGAATAATAAAGCTCCCCCACCCACGCATAATTGTCATCTCAGTGATTGAAAACACCAGACTCTAATTTCACCTTCAAGTTATCTATTAATCCTAAAAATGCACTTACATTTGCCCTTTTGCCCTGTGATATTGCATCACATCTAATATTGCATCAGTCTAATATTTTTCGCTCATTAGTTTGAGTGGCCTGTTTCTATCTTTTTAGGCCTTATGTGAAAATTATAATAAATAGAAAGCAGATTTAATTTTTTTTTTTCAAAAATGTAACACATTTTTTCTTTAATTTACACCACATTGCAGAACAGTACTGAGCAATAGAACAGAACTGTGTAACTTCTAAATCAATCACTGGGATGAGATATAACACTTTTTGTCTCTATATATGCCTCTTTTCACCTCTCTTCCCTTTCTCTCTCTCTCTCTCTTTCACTTTCTCTCTCTCTCGCCACTTCCTCCTCCCTTCTTTATAGAATTCTATGGGCAGAATGTAGCCTAATCTCAGTCAGCTCATTCCAACGTTCTCTTTTTCAATGAATGACTAGTTTGGGAGAGAATAAATAAGATAGAGCCTTATAAGTAGCGTAGGAAACATTTTTCTCTTATAGGATATGTATATTACAAAGGTTCTTAGATTATAGCAAGATTCCTTAAAAATTTAGGGCAATATGTATGAAACTTGGCACAGACATGTCAGTTCTAAATCGCTTCAGAGAAGTGTAGAATGCGATAGTATGTTTGAACTTGTTGTACTGTAGTTAATACCTTTGGCGCATCATATGATGGAGCTCAGGTTGGTGTAAAGCCTAATTGTGTTGCTGTTTCAGTGCGTGCTGCTACCTGACACCCAAACCATGGCCGCATGCATGCCCGCTCCCAGCTCTCTGCTTGTGTTGCCTATACTCAACCAGTCCCATCCTGCTTCTCCCCAGTCAGGTGCGTATCTCTGCTTCCGCCTGCTGCGAGTTGCACTTTCCTCTGCCGGCCACTAGGGGTACACACGCAACATGTAATTCTTCCTCTAGCAATACCTTTTCGGAAGGGGCGTTTTAGGGATTTTTCTTCCTGCCATCCGCACCAGTTGTTGATGTCCATTTCCTAGTGACGTTCTCTTGTGCGTTCCCTAGTGAACCTTCTCTGCACTACTGATTGCATCTGACCACCATCCGCTGGCGTGGTTCCTGCTCATGCCTGCCTGCGCTCCAGCCTGTTCCAGAGTCTCCAACTTTGGCTGTCACCGTTAAGACCTGCATCGGGGGTAGAGATCAGGGATTCCCTGCAGCAAAGTCCTTCCTGCTGTGCAGTGGGTGCATGTGAAGACAAGGGGCGTGACAACCGCATTATAAGCACAAAGGCAAGAAAAGACTCCACAGAATTCCTGACACCTAGGGCCATGCTAACTTATGTTAAAACTTGATAAAATTAAATAATTTTAAAATTAATCTAAAATTATATAATTTCTCAAAAATCTAAAATTATCTCATATCAAATTAATATCAATTTATATATTTATAAAGTAAAATAATTCAACTGAAACAGAATCTACCAAAATACTCGTTCTTAAACCTGGTTTAGCGTAACCCGAGTTAGTGCAGAATTATCAGTGATTACAACCACTTCACAGCAGGACAGAAATAAAATGAAAGGTGTTAGAATAGCATGTCAGTGAATAGAAATTCAACACATCAAAGAAAAATCTTTTCAGCTTACCTGAATAAAAGTGCTAGGCAAGACGATCCTCTCTTGGATCCTCCAAACAATGTAGTAGCAAATAAAAAGTATAGGTTGCCAGCCCAATATGCACCACACAAGGGGATTTACAGAGATGTCAACGAAGCAAAAACTATTTATTGAAAGTCATAAAACCATGACACATGAGACCGCTGACGTATTGACATCTCAGTAAATCTCCTTGATTGGTGCATTTTGTGTTGACTACCTATACTTTTTATTTGCTACTACAGTGAATAAAAACTATTTTAGTAGTGTTATTGCTTGGCACACAACAAGTCTCAGAGACCTGTTGTGTTAAAGCTATTGACATATGTAGAATAAAGGTTTCAATTAGAAAAAATGAAAATCAGAATGAAATTTTATTATTAACATAATTAATTTCTCAGTTGAAAATCAACTCAATGAACTGATTTAATCTCTTTGGAGAAGAACAGAAGCTTATAAACGTCAATCATACTGTAAGGGCCACATGTATGAAAACTGTCTAGGTCTAAAACTCACTTTGTTGCCCATAGCAACCAATCAGTGCGCCGCTTTCATTTTATATAGTGCTCTGGAAAAATGAGAGAAGCATTCTGCTGTGGGCAGCAAAGAGCGTTTTAGACCTAGACAGTGTTCATACATGTGGCACTTTATGTTTCTATTTCTACTGTGTCCCAGTGCTCTCAGATGGTTTAGACGCATTTCTCGGCGCATTTTTGATGCATTTTTGGATGAGGTTTTCAATAGTGTTGAGCGATTTTTATCGACAAAGTTGAAATCGGCAAGGTTTTTATGGTGATCGAAATGTCCAGATCATGCGATAATTAAGGTTAAAATCTGAGCATCATCTATTAAGATCGCGCCATTTTCGGCGCCCCCTGTAATTTGGGCGGCCAGCAAATCCGATTACAGAATAGAGCAGGGTGAGATTTGTGTGCGACGTCATGACTGGGATGTGTATGGTTGCGATTGGCTGGAAAAATCACATGACCTCGTTTTACATAGAACAGCGTTTCCTGTTTCAGCCTCAGTGTCTCTCAGCGTCTCATAGGGATAGGACCTGCGCTCTGCCTGTGGCCAAACAGCTCAGCGAAATTAGTCTATTTCTGCACAGAGAAACCTCTACTATTAGCTGTGATCCTTCCAATTTAGTTAGATTAGAGATTTGAAGATTTTATGTAGTTAGCTAGAGAATTTTAAAGCAGCATCTACCGCTGTAAATTCACGGCGGTAGGAGCGTGGAAAGGGGGGTGGGGGGGCCCCCGCGGGCGAACCCCAGGGCAAGCTCTATCTATAAAGAACACTGGATAAAGTTCACCAAGACTTAGTGTAGACATTGTAGTGGAATATCTTTATTATTACAGTTTGCTATTGAAATATTTCCTGGATATTGGGCAGCCTGAACTTATATTGGATACACATAATCTCTATTAACTGCAGGTCTCTTTGTTATGTGCAAAAATCCACTTTTATTATAAGTATAAATTGGAGATAGGTGTCCATTTTCAATTTTACCCATTAACCTGTGACTGTTGATATATCCACCCTTTCAGTTAAATTAAAAATCCAGCAATCTTGTAGTCAGCACAGGTTTTTTTGTTGCCAAAAATACCGTGTATCGTACGAAAACATAAGTTACGTGTTATTTGACTTTTGCGCACCCAGCATTGTTCATTGACGCAGCATCTACGTAAATCTTAAAAACAGCAATTCTATATTCAACCACTGGTGAATTGAAAGGTGCAAAAAATTTCGTTTATTATATCAAAACATAACAGTTACGTGTTTTTTGACTTTTGCACACCCAGCATTGTTCATTGACGCAGCATCTACGTAAATCTTAAAACAGCAATTCTATTATTCACCACAGGTGAATTTGAAAGGTGCAAAAAATACCGTTTATTATTTCCAAAAAAATAACAGTTACGTGTTTTTTGACTTTTGCGCACCCAGCATTGTTCATTGACGCAGCATTACGTAAATCTTAAAAAAAGCAATTCTATATTCACCACAGGTGAATTGAAGGTGCAAAAAATACCGTTTATTATATCAAAACATAACAGTTACGTGTTTTTTGACTTTTGCCCACCCAGCATTGTTCATTGGGCGCAGCATCTACGTAAATCTTAAAAACAGCAATTCTATATTCACCACAGGTGAATTGAAAGGTGCAAAAAATACCGTTTTTTTATATCAAAACATAACAGTTACGTGTTTATTGACTTTTGCTCACCCAGCACTGGTCATTGACGCAGCATCTACGTAATTCGTAACACAGCAAGTCTATAGTCACCCCAGGTGAATTGAAAGGTGCAAAAAATACCATTGGATTATACGAAAACATAACAGATACGTGTTTGTTGACGTTTGCGCACCCAGCTTGTTCATTGACGCAGCATCCACGTAAATCTTAAAACAGCAATTCTATAGTCACCACAGGTGAATTGAAAGGTGCAAAAAAATACGGTGTATTATACGAAAAACATAACAGATAAAGTGTTTTTTGACTTTTGCACACCGCTTTGTTCATTGACGCAGCATCCACGTAAATCTTAAAACAGCAATTCTATATTCACCACAGGTGAATTGAAAGTTCTGTGACTTTTAAAAAATTAAGTGTTTGCCAAAGATGTAGCACGATCCTTTAATGTTGTGGATTTAAAATTCACTTTCCGCCTTTTTGGGTGTAATAATAAAGGTGTTTTTCCCTTCCCTAGACTTTAATGGAATCGCTCATAATCGATGCTACTATCGAAAAACCTTATCGATAGCGGCCGATATCGACTATCGCTCGTTCGATAGCCAACGCAAATCGCTAACACTATTTTTCAACACTGTTTCCTCCCATACAAATTAATAGCCAGTTCAAAAAACGTGCTGAAAAACACTCTAAAAACATGTCAAAAAATGTGCCGAGAAAGGCACCTAAAACACTTCAAGAATTGATGTGACACTTCTTTTTCAGTGGCCAAAACAGCTTCCAAAGAAGGGGAAAAACCCATTTTGTGTGAATACAAAGCGTTTTCATAGGAATCAATGAAAATGAACAGGGGCATTTTGGAAGCATTTTGGACGCTGTTTTGGGGGCAGAAACGCTCCGAAAACCACTTCGAAAACAGTGTCAAAATCAGCCATGTGAACATACCCTTAAAGTGGATTTATCGTTTGAGCTGCTCGTGCTGTTCTGCTAATTTTCTCAGATTGAGTTTGAAATCGAGGGGTGTGTTCTTCCTCTCAGCAGGCGGGTCTCCCCTCCCACGAGGCGTGTCTCCCCTCACTGAAGAAATGGACATCATCATTTTGTTTGAAGCAGGGGATGCGGGGGTTGTCTGGATATAACACTCTGTAGCCTCCTGCATGCTTATGTCTGCAGCCTTGGGGCTCCACAAGCTGCAGCAAGAAACCTATTATATCTCTTAGTTTACACACTGAAAGCCAGAGCTTTAATTTCTGTTCTAGTGGTATTAAACCAAATTGTACTGACAACAGGCAGAGACCTTTACATCAACTACAAGGACAAATGTCAGCTTCAAGTAAAGACCTCTGCTTGCTGTCAGTGATATGAGTGAAAACAGTGGGGGGGAGAAGCAAATCAGCTTTGAGAGAAGAACCTGCTTAACCTGTCAATGACTTGGGCTGATGGTGTAGCGGTAGAGTGTTGGTTTTACAATGAAGGGGTTTAGAGTTCTAGTCCCCTCATAGGGTTTATTCCCCCCACCCCCTAAATTCTACACATATGTAGAGAGACCTAAAATATATATGTAAAATCTCATAATGATATATATACACATACATAGCTACCCTAATCATGTCTCATTCCCGAGAGTATATGCATTGTATCACATATGTTGGAAGTGCTTGGTGTGACTGTGAGGATGGGACACTATATAGGGGAGCTTTCTGTGTGTGTATATATATATATATAAAATTATAGATGTCTACACACATATTTACATATGTGTACAATTTATAAAAGAAAAAAAAAATTATGGGGACTTGAACTCCCAACCTCTGGCTTGCCAAGCTGATCACCTATTCACTGTACTACACAAGCAGCTCATACAGACACAGTGTCGAATCCTTATGTTATACAATACAGATAAATGACGTCATAAGGAAGCGGGGCTTGCATTCGATCTGAGGAACAAACCCCTTTCTTTTCAAAGTTCAAACTGAACCTGTAGGAGGTGAATCAACCTCTTGGCAAAAGCCCTTTAAACAGGCAGAATTGGCCCAGATCATCACCATAGAGCTGAGATGTACATAAGCCAGCAAAATTCTGGTTTAACTATCGATTTTAACAGCTCAGAGGGGAGTAAACACAGAGTGTGCAGGGAGCCAATCACAGTGCAGGGGCGTGACCATGACGTTTCCTGTCTAGGGGCATATCCCAACAGGCTGAATGAAATGTCAGCCAGCCAATCACAGTGCAGGGGGCGGGGTCTAAAGGGGACAGGGAAACGACCCGGGGGCGTTCTGACGCAGCAACAGCAGAAATCAAAGACAGAGTTACAGCGACGCTGAGATCTGCTAAACCACGTGACAGAGGTAATGCAACCCAATTACAAAAGTGCTTATTTTTACTGTCCCCATAATCTGAGACATGATCTTTGTAACGATAAAACCCCTTTAATGTCAATTATAGTTAAGAACTGTAATATTTGTATTCTAACTGTTACTTCTTTTTTCTATCGAGACTAGTGCAGATCATTGAGTTGATTTTCTACATAAAAATGTATGGTAAGGGTATGTTCACATGGTGTATTTGTGGGGCATACTTGTGCGTAACTGCGCTGCAATGCACTCATACTACACCCCACAAATACGGTAAAGTAATTGCACTCATTGAGTGCTATGAAAACTCAACATATTCGCCAGTGCACAGTATGTGCCTGTAAATAGAGAAGTCACTTTTTTCAGGGGAAGAATGTGTGAGGGAAAACAAAAGTGATAGTAGGCCGAGCCATAGTGCTGTTGAAAGTATGCACTGGCCTGCACGTATTTTCAACAGCAGCCATATTGTGGCATGCACAGGTACTCGGAACACACCCTAATAATAAAATTTTATTCTGATTTTTTATTTTTCATTTTTAGTACATTAAATGAAGCAAATTTTAATCACATGTTGATCAGCGTGGAATTTTTTTTCCTGCTCTCAGTCTTTATTCTACACATGGCAATAGCCGGCACATGGCAGGTCTCTGAGACTTGTTATGTGTCAAGCAAGATCACTACCACTGGTTCTTATTCAATGATTCTAATCACTGAAAATACTACGATAACTCCGTAAATACCCGATTAAGAAAGGAATTTATGGTAGATTTTAGATTATTTTATTAAACATTTATTTTATATGATAGAATTTAATATAAATTTGATATGAGATAATTTTAGATTTTTGGGATATTATATAATCTTATATTAATTTTGTGTTATTTAATTTTATATTAATATTATGTTATTTAATTTAGTTTGATAATTATCATTAGTTTTAATTACTTTAGTGGTATTAGTTAAGAAACAATTTATATTTTTGGCCCTATTTTCAATTATTGTTCGTCTACCACAATTTTGACCTCATTCAGACTACTTTTAACTCGATTTGCCTTCTCGCGGTACTTTTGATGTTACACATTGATAAATGTGTCTAATCTTACAAATCTAGTACGACACGCCTCCACATCGCATTCAAAAGTGTGTCTGGCACAGAATGCACCAAATTTAGGTGTGCAACTGTTCATACACATATAGAGCAGGACAACAACAGGTTTTTTGGCTCAAAGCACAGCAGGAACCTGGAACAGCCCCATTCATATATGCCCCCTTAACCCCTAAACGACCCTGGGCGTCTGAGTACGTCCCAGGGCAGCTAAGGGGCTTTGCAGGGGGATCGCTCGGCGACCCCCCCCCCCGGACAGCCGCCGGGTGTTAGCGGCTGATTGCAGCTAACATCCGGCAGTAACAGCGCCGGCGAGTGGCCCCACCCGCTGGCGCTGTTGAACCCGTCAGTCACTGCGGCAAAGATGGCCGCGGCGTCTGACTGAATGACAAATCGGTGGCAACGCACCAAATCGTTACGGTTTCATCGGCATCAGCGCAGCTAAGCTGCGCCGATCCACGACTCGGACACGGTGGTTGGGAGCCCTGTGAAGGCTCCCGTCACTTACATTTGCTGGTTTCCCCCAATTTCCCGGGCCCGTAGACAGGAAGTGGGGAAACCGCCATCTTTGTACACCCTAATGCATTGCCTATCGAATGCATTAGGCTGTATTAACAATCGCGCCCCCTAGTGGTCAAGCACCATAGGGGGAATAAATGTTACAGTAAAAAAAAGTATTAAAAGTTCAAATCACCCCCTTTTACATATTTTACAAATAAAATCATTAAAATAATAAAAAAGTTACACATATTTGGTATCGCCGCGTCTGAAAAAGTCCAATCTATAAAAATGTTACATCATTTATCCCGTACGCTGAACACCGTAGAAGAAAAAAAATTCCAAACGCCAAAAATTTCGTTTTTTGGCATTTTAAAGTCACTCAAAAAAAGGAATAAAAATTATCAAAAAGTCGCATGCATCCAAACTGCTAGCGATAAAAAAATAACTTAAGCCCGCAAAAAATGCCCCCCCACTGAAAAGTTATGGTCGCAGAAAATGGCAAATTTCAAAAAAAGAAAATGTTGGAATTTTTTAATGTACCAAAACATAACGGAAAACCCTACATGTTTGGTATTGCCGGATGCGTATCAACCTTTAGAATACAGAAAACACATTGTATTGACCGAAGATTGAAAGCCGTAAAAGCAAAACCCCGGCAAACATGGCGGAAATACGTTTTTTTTTTCACAATTTGTCCACTTGGAATTTTTTTGCGTTTCCCAGATATTTCTATAGTATAGTGAATAACACCCTTAGAAAGTACATCTTGTCCGCAAAAAAAAAGCCCTCATGTGTCTATGTAGGTGGGAAAAAAAAAAAAGTTATGGCTTTCATAAGGCGAGGAAGGAAAAACGAACGTGTCATCAAAAAAAAAACCCCGGGTCCTTAAGGGGTTAAAGTCCACTTAAATTTAAAGAAGGAGCCATAAATCTATAGACTATACATCAGTTTTATTGAAATTATAGTTGCATTTGAAAAAAGTATGAAGCAATTCACGTTTAATTACATTAAAAAGAGTAAAATATGGTTACCATTGAAAGTTTTGAAGCATTAGCAAATTACCTCACACAATTTTGCTGGTGGCAACAAAAAGTAAGAAGTAATCATTTAGTTGAAGCTTATGTTTCTGAAAAATGTTGGAAGGTATTAAAAATAGTGATCCATCTGTAGCAATAACTTAAAGATGATCTGATCGCATTCAAAACGGCAGCTGCAGCACTTCGTAAGGTAATATTATGGAAAACACTTATTTTGTCCAGTATGGTAAGTTACTGCAGTGACTATCAATTGTGTTTAAATGAGACACAATTTACTTCATATGTATCATTGCAATCAGTGATTTTAAGGTATCAGAGCTTATTTGTGCAAGGAAGAATGCATATTTAATGCTTCCAATGCTTCTAATTAGACTTATTTAAAATGAAAATGATTTCCATTTGTAAATGCAGCCTGTATTGGTGATGAATATGTAATGATGTGCTAAGGTCACATCTGCAGGAAAAAATACTTGCCTTTATTATTATACTTCGTCCATCTTGAGGAAAAATTGATCGCTAACGTACCAGTGTAAGTTCACCCTCCCGTCAGTAAATGATATAATTCATAATCAGAATCTGTGTATTGTAGAAATTTGTACCGTTACATATGCAGAGAATAGCCGTTTAATGTTTAATTGTCCTAAAGCAATAAATTCCTTTTTTTTTTGCCTACACCAAACTAATAAAACGTCACTTTCATTTCACATCTTTAAAAGACTAACCTCTGTGGCCCTATAATAAATTAACATAATAGGTTCCTTTTCTGACAGACCTGATTATCTCCTTTGTATTACATATGTGAAAACAATTCACTATGTACATTTGCTTATGTGCAGTGTGGCAGCAGTTCACATTGTCAATCATAGATCGTCTTACAGGTTGGGACTTTAAATGCAAACACTATCACTTTCCCAACATATTTCACTGCTGACCATGGCTTCCTCAGGGAAATGCAGTGTTATATTTGAAAAATACCATACTATAGGCTTTTATTAACTTCTGTGTCCTTCCTTGTTTTGCCCATACCAATCTCAATGATGATTCATGATTGCCATGGACAAATTGAGAGACCAGGCAAGAAAAATTAAAGCTGTCTAGTATTATTATGAAATTTTACATTCTCAAAATGTAATAGTGATTTGAAGTAACCTAAGAGAGGAAATGTGGGCTTGGATTTGATAAAAGTGGCAAAGGTGTATAAAAATGTACAACTTCAGCTGCAGGTTTCTTTCCACACTCTAAAAACATACAGATAGAGATTTAGCAAAACTAAACATGACAGATGATGAGCACAGAAAGAGGCAGAAAATGTTATTTTACATATTTTAGTGCTTTGCAGTGGTTTTTGTTGTGATCCACAAATAAAAAACATGGAAATCTGTGATCAGTGTCAAGTTAAACAGGTGTTTCCACCAAAGACTGATGACATATTGATAAGGTCTTATAGGAGTGAGTCCTAATTTTGGGACCTGCATGGATCTCTGGAAAGGGCCCCTGAAAGTATTGTCTCTGGATGGAGAGCCGGTCGCACTTAAATGGGTTTTCTCGTTACAAAGATAATATCTATAATGATGAGGACTGTGAAATAAGCACTTTTGCAATTGGTTTGCAATACCTAAATCAGTTAGTATAGCAGATATGAGCTAATCTGTGTGTGTCTAGAGCTAAATCAGCAGCCTATGGTCAGGCCATGCCCCCTTTTTGTGTTTGTCTGCCTGATATTTAGTTCAACCCTGTTGGGATGCACCCCCTGTGATTGGCTGCATGCACTCTTTGCTTATTCCCTTCTGAGCTGTGTAAAATGAAAGTGAACCAGCCTTCTGTGCTGGCTGCTGGCTGTGTAATAAAGGCTGCTTGAGCTCTTCTATGCTCATCTCCCAGTGTGAGAAATCTGGGCAATTACTGAGTCTCTAGCTGCCAGATTCACCCTCCCCCAATATAAAACACCCTTATACACTCTGCTCCCCCTCTACCTCCTGCCTGATAACAGAGAGGGGAGCAGAGTACATTTCTCACATTTTTTTAATCATTTCAGGCTGTATGTGTAATGGTTGACAGCAATACAGGTGTTCTGGTTACAAGGAGCTTAGAGAGGGAGGTGACAGCTCTCCAGGCATGATAACTGACAATTGCAGGAGGTCTGCAGAGTTGTGACATACTCTACACTGCTCACACAGAATGATGATGTCACCAGTCTTCAGTGAGGGAAGACATGCCTACTGGGAGGAGAGACACGCCCCTGGATTTGAAGCTGGAAGAGACAGCGAAAAAGCTCATGTCTGTGAAAGCCTGTACCGAGAAAACCCTTTTAAGTTTTTGTGCGCATTCTGTAGTTTGTTATAGTGGAAATGTATATGCTGGGCATCTAGATTAACATTTAATTATGTCAACCCTTAGCCCCATGCATCTTTTTGGGTGCAGATTGGATGGATGTAGGTGCATAGAAAACTCAGAGGCGCAAGTTACTCTCTTACAGATGCAGGCACATTGACTTATTTAGCATGCCAACTTTCGGTATCATAAGAACCGAAATGCACACCTCATACCTAAAGGGGTATGTGATAATGTCGGAGTGGACACAGGTGCACTGGCCCTCTAGGATGCCATCTTAAGTTTACAGTTTAGGTGGTGCACGGTGAAATTGACATCGGGCACAGGTGCACTGTAACTCTGAGGAAGCAGCTTCAGATTTATTGTTTGATGGTTTACATTGATATTTATTGCAGCTAGAGGAGTATTATATGATGTCTTGGTGGGTCACCAATCAGCACCTAGCTTGTATGCCCTGGTAGGCTCTCCTTAATTGGGTCGATTTGCAATAAGCTTGCACATGTGCATTCACTATTTCCAGATGCAGCAACTGTGTTTTATTCTGCCTTGGTAATCATCTCTTGTCAATTTTTATAGGCTTCATTGAATATGGGTATTACTGTTTAATATACCCCTTAACATGTATATAATATATGATACTGGTATGTAGGGGTGGAGTTTAGGTGACTCCAATCCATTATAAAAGCTCCTTAATTAGTGGTCTATTTAGGCTACTACCTTCCTGTTATATACAGGTCCAACTTGCCCGTCTAGTGTGAATTTGTTTATTTGTGTGTTCCCACTGACGTGTCAATGATATGATTGGACAAAATACGTATGGACTGGTTACTTTTTTTTCACAGCGTGAGAAATAGGGTAAGGCAAGGGTTAATTTGTAGGGTCACCCTTTTTGGAGCATTAGCTCTGCCCAGGGTCAGTTTACTTTAAGGGTTTTCTGTAGGTAAGTAAGAAGAGAAGAAATCTCCTGTTTTTCATTTTCAGATACTATTTGGGATTTACGCTCATCTTGACATGGTTACTCTGTCTGGACTATCACCGTACATTAATCAGAATATCAACTACATTAGTGAGTTACTTCTTTTTAACCCCTGTGGGTTTTTTTCTGATAAACTTTGCTATCAATATTATTTAGGAGAAGCTTGTTTCATTGTTATAATAGAACTTCCATAGAACAGAATGGAGAGTCACGTGCAAGTGTGAATCACTTTCCATTCTGAGTTGATACTTTCAGGGGCCTGTTGATACTTTCGGAGAACCCATACCCATCAGACCTTGATGAAATAATCTATCAATATGCCATGAAGTCTATGGTGAGAACACTCCTTTCAGTTTTGCTACATCTGTAGATTAATATTAATTTAGATTACGAGCCCTTGTGAGAACAGGGACCAATGTGAATGATTAAAATCTTTATTACACTTCTGTGCAACTTCATAGCACCACGTAAATGAATAAAATAAATATAATATCTAGGGCCATAATTGTGGACATACTGTATAATTAACATTCAGGATTTTTCAGTGACTTCAGGTGTAATTGCGGCTGGTGCCCTTTCAAACCAGAAAACATGTTAAAAATTCTAGTTTTAAATTGATACAATTCACCGGGAGCTAGTTGATGGTGGTAAGTAACCATTATCATGGTTCAGGACACTTTTGTCAGCACAAGGATAACATCTTTTGATTGTGGCACTTTTATAAGACAATAAGGGATAAGCTCTGCTCTCTTCCTTCCTATCACTATCGGGGAGATTTTTATGATAATAATAATAATAATAATAATAATAATATACAGTATTTAAAACAGAGCAGCAGAAAACCACTTTCTAGAATAACTCAGAGTGCCTTGCATGTTTTAGATCACCTACCTTTCTCTTGTCTGAGTATGACTTGACAACCTAAGTGACTACTATTCTAGCTCTTCAAAACTGGTGAAATGAAATCAGATTTGGAATTTACCATGCATTACAAACATCACTGGAATGTCCATGTTATTTTCTTTATTTCTGGAAACCTTTCAGCTTCTCTTGCACTTGTTGTGGACTTCTTTGGCTATGGGAAGTGAAGAGAATCATTATCAATATAAAATGGGAAAAAAAATCCCCCAGCCTAGATGGCCTTTTTAATGAATACTATGAAAACATTGCTAAAGTGTAGCTGCCTCATCTTACTGGTCTTACTGGCACTTTTCATGAAATTGTTGCTACTAACTCTTTGCCTAAGGAGATATATCAGGCAATACATTGACAATTCCTAAGCCAGGGAAATACCTTTCTTTCTCATCTAACTTCTACCCTATCTTGTTACTTAATTGTGACCTACTGTAAATCTATTTTCAAAATCCTGCAGGATAGATAAAGTGATATCTTATCTTTTGATAGAATTATCTGTCACTTTCAAGGTTTATATTTTGGAGCTTCCTCGAGAATGCAATTTCCTCTTTTTACATGCACCCATCTATTGTTGTTTATTCCATATGGTCTTTTTGTTCCCCACTTGATATGACCAGTTGTACTAGACAAGGTTGCCCATTTTTCCCAATTCAAATTTTCTTTATGCATTGAACCATTGACAGGTATTTCCAGGATATTAAGAGTCTTTTCGTGGAAGGATTGAAGCACAAAATTGGATTTTACACAGATGATATAATTTTAAGATACACGTTTTCCTTGTCCTCTATTCAGAACATTTTGACTGTATTTACTCCAAAGCCTCTTATTTTAAGGAAAATAAATCAAAACCTATGCTTCTACAACTTTTTGGTTCATCACACTTGAATGAACATTCAGCCCATTTTTATTTCTTATGGTTAAAATTGTCCATACTTTACCTGTGAGTCAAACTTGCATATAATTTGTCAGAAACTATCAGACTTAACAATACAATCCTTGTAGTAACTCTGACAAGTGAGCTTCGGACATTAGATATTTAACGGGATACATTTGGTACAAATATTGCTAATCTTTAAATATGTATACCTCTGTAGAACAATTCCATTTTATTTGCTAATGAAATTGCAGGATTTGCTCCAGAAATTTGTTTGCGAAGGAAAATTATCTTATATTAAAAGACCTATTTATAAAACCATTACTCAAGGAGTCCGTTCTCTTCCTCAACTGTCCGCTTATCATTTGGCTACCATTCTGGATCAGATTTATTTTAGCTGGAATAGTTCATATATCCAAACATGATCCCAATTGGAAAACTCTTTGGTTGACATTTCCCAACATGCCAACGCCAGTTTTTTGGTCTATATTGCGCTAAAACCGCTTTTGATACCATATTTTGGATGTAAATGAACTGTCGTATACCAAAACTAGGCGCTTTATATGCCGGGACCGACACATTGTAATGCGCCTAAAAATTATGCGGTGTGCGCCTCCGTAATGAAATGCACCTATTGAGGTGCATAGCACATCATTACAAGTGAATATGTGTTAGGTGCATTACAAATATGTGATAGGCGCATTTCATATACTTGTAATGATAAGCTATGCGCCTCCATGTGCGATGTGCCTCAATAGGGGCATTACATACGCTTCTAATGATATGCTATGTGCAACAATTTGTGCTAATCGCGGCAGAAAACATTTCATTGGTAGAGTATGTGATGCCCCTACCTAGGCCAAGCATTCTCATTTTACTTACCAATCATTTTTATGTAGCACAGTATCAAATGTTTTAGAAAAATTCAGATGATACATCCAATGCATCACCCTAATCCAGTCTAGAACTAACCTCTTCAGAGAAGCTGATGAGATTAGTTTGAGAGGAACGATCCCTCATAAACCCATGATGAAATAGAATTATATAATTATTTTCAATGAGATACTCCAGAATAGCATCTCTTAGAAAACCTTCAAAAAATTTACCTATAATAGAGGTTAAACTTACCGGCCTATAGTTTCCAGGCTCACTTTTTGAATATTCTGGAATTTAGATTGCAGAATATATGTGATACTAAATCAACCTTTAGGTCAGTGTACAAATGGAGAACCCTCCTCTCTGTGTAATCAATCTCAGATTATTTGAAACAGACCTAGCAATTTATCCAAATTACGTATATTTATTTTACACTTTGTCCATCCGGTAGTATCAAAATTGTAAAATGCTTACAGTAAGTAGACAACCTGTAGGTTGCTTTTATCTGAAGCAAAGATTCATAATGTCCATCATAAGCCCATGTACACAGGAAGAGCAACAGCCTGATAAGTTGCTGAATGCACACCTGTGTGTGACGTTTCAAAGACTGTGAATGCCTTCTTTCTCAAGCGTGAATAGAGCTGATATACCAATCTTTATGTAGACCTATTCTTATACAAATTAACACATCACAACATATTAATCAAATCTTGTTGCAAACAGGTCAAATCACAATACCTTAATGTTGAAATCTAAGATTAACATTCTAATCACAGAAATGCTTTGAGATTTACATTTTAACCCTGTAGTGGAAACTGTGTACAGATTAAAATTCCATGCCACTTCACTTTGCAGCAGATTTTTCTCCGAGAGCTCAACCTCCTTAAGGACACACCAACAGAGTTTTCGAACCCTGTGGCATGTCTCGTAAAAGTGACGGGCAACAGTGTTCTGGCAAAGCTTCTTTTTATAGACATCTCACAGTGAGTGCTAAAGATGTTTTCAAAAATCTCCCATTTATTATCTGTTCTGTTATTTTTGAAGACCTTGTCCCAGTCAATGCGGTTAAGGGCCTCTCTAATGAGATTAAAATTTGCCTTGCTGAAATTCAATGTTTTATTGGCTCTTTGAAGTATATGTGGAAATTTATTATACTGTGGTTACTATATCCTAGGTGCCTTACAACCTGAACCTTTGGTACTCTGTCATGTCTGTTAGTCAATACGAAATCCAAAAGGGCCTTCCCTCTAGTTGTCTCCTGCATCAATAGTGAATTGCAAGTGTAGCCTTACACCAAGTCATTAGAGACCAAGAGGAGACACCTATTCAGATACTATCAACTGAACTTGATTACAGTCTTACTACTAATAATAATAATCCATGAAAGCAAAAGTTGATGAATTGAATAATATTACCTGTCAACGGATAGGGTATATCAAATGGGTTATATTACCATGCTTTTGTACAGAACCACAGCTAGCTCCAGACTCACACTTTCTGTTCAGGCTGTAGGCAGTTCTACAGCATTGAATGGCATACCAACTCTGCTATTGATAGCTTAGTCTGTTACAGTGACATGGCTGCTGGTAGTTATTAATCTGTAATGCACAATGCTACAGAGCTCTAAAGGGTTAAAGCTTATTATTAAATTAGGTAAACAAGCTTATGTGCTGATAACACTCAGCATGGAGTGAGTCACCATGATCAGACAGGGCAGCTTAGAGCAATGACAATAGAGAGACATAGTTGGTAACCTAGAGAACTTGTGTACACAAGCAATAGATAAGATTTCCTCTAAATCTTAAACAAAGCAAAATCAATCAGAACAACAATGTATTTGGCAGTAGCCTTTATTTACCTTTACTCACATGTCTAAAGCTAATTATTGTGATGAGAAAACCCCTTTAAGCAGATCATGACTAGTCCGTTCATGTGTTAGAAGCAGATAAAATAGCAGACATAAGGATGTGTATGACTATGACAAATTATGAAGACTAGATTACTAGGTCAGAGCATTTCCAAAAATATAGGTTTTGTTAGTTGTTACCAGTATGCAGAGTTAGTTCCTACCAAAAGTAGATAAAGAAAGGGCAACTGGATAACTGACAAAACAAGATTCTGGGTGTACAACTCTCAATGTTCATAAGTAGTGAATCCTACCCAAAAGCTACTGTTATATAAATTTAAGAAAAACAATAATTTTGGCCATAATAGAAATACACTATAGCTTACTATATATAGGGTTATGTAGCTGCAGACCAGTTAAAATGATAATGTTGACCCATTTCTATTTCTATAAGCACCTATGATGAACATATGGGCTTTAGAATTGGACCTTGGAACAATCAGAGTGGCTTAGTCTGACAAATCCCATTTTATTTTACATCCTATGAATGCTCAAGTATGGTTTCTCCACCAAAATGTATGGGAAAGAGATGAGCTGTGGCAGTGTGAAGATCTGGGCAATATTTTACTGGGAAATATGGGTATTATCATTCACTGTTACTTTGATATGAAATGCCAACCTAAACATTGCAGCAAATCAACTACACCCTTTTATGATAATAGTATTCCCTAATGGCAGTGGTAAAATAATCTGCCTTGCCAAACTGCAAACATTGGTCCAGATGTATGAAAGTTGCTGCACCAGTATTCTGTCGTAGGTGAAGACAGAAATAATATAAGACATTTGCACCAAAAAGATTAAATCTGTCCCGCAAGACCGACACTTTTGTCTGTGCCACTCTTCACGTGTCATGTCTATGCCAATTTGTATGAGACAACACATTTATGTAGCTGTCGTGCAAAATTGTGCAGTTTCATGCATTGTTTTTCATGACTATTTGAAAGTTGTGATGTTAAAGATTGAGATGGGCGAATTGATTCTACACGTAAAGTGGAATTCGTTTAGAATTTCAGGGAAAACTTGGTTGGAACGAAGTCGGAACTTTGGGGTACTTCGGGTGAACGACAGTGTGCTTTTGATTGATAAAATGGCTGCGGTGAACATGGCGCTACATGGGGCAAAAGCACTTGGAGGAAGAAGGCATAGGCCACTGCAGTGTCATGTGCAGAGATGAAGCCAATCAGAGACCGGCGGGATTCTGTACCGTCACCCGCACTATATAAAGGACCTCGAGCGCGCCGCCTGGGAGCTCCACACTCCTCTCACTGTAATGTTAGGGAAGGTGCTGCTGCGGGTGATAGCGCTTTTGAAGAACTGTTTTTTTATTACACAGCGATTTATGTGGGCGTGTCTCTGCTGTTCAGAGACTGTTCTCTGAATGTTCTATTTTTTCTTGGATTTTTGTGGGGCTATTGGAATCTGAAATCCGTGTGCGTCCATGCTGTGCATATACATTCATAATCCAAGTGGGATCTAAGCAGTTCCTGTTGTAATTCATTTAAAGAAACAGCGTTATTTACATACAAATACCACTTCATTTTTGGCTGCTTTGGGGGGAATTTCTCATTGCGAAACTTTACATCCATGGGTTAATTAAGCGTTTTTTGATGGTGTGCTGACAAAACAATAAACCGTTCTTTTTCAACGCAATAAATTATTTTTTTTTGGTAGCGGCCTTATTCACATGCAAAGGCTAATTACAACTGTATCTTTGTTGTGTGGCGTATGAAACACGCAATTGTAACACGCTACAAAAGTACTAGTTGTGCGGCTCAATCTTTGGCGCAATTTACATCCAGGGGTTAATTAAGCGGTTGTTTTGCTGGTGTAGCTGACAAAAATAACACCGTCTTTTCACCGCCAAACTAATATATATTTTTAGCTGGTAGCCTAATTCACAAGCAAAGGCTAATTAACAAATGATTCTCTTGTTCGTGTGGCGTAGAAAACACGCAATTGTAAAACGCTACTAGTTTGTGCGGCTCATTCTTTGGACGCAATTATAACATCACAGGGGTTTATTAAGCGTTGTTTTGTGGTGTGACTGACAAAATAAACCGTCTTTCAACGCAAATACTATATATATTTTTTTGGTAGCCATAATTCACAAGCAAGGCTAAATTACAACTGTATCTCTTGTTGTTGTGGCGTTGAAAAACACGCAATTGTAACACGCTACTAGTTTGTGCGGCTCAATTCTTTGGCGCAATTTAATCCAGGGGTTAATTAAGCGTTGTTTTGCTGGTGTGCGAACAAAAATAAACCGTCTTTTTCAACGCCAAATCTATATTATTTTTTTTTTGGTACACTAATTCACAAGCAAAGATAATTTACAACTGGTATCTCTTGTTGGTGGCGTAGAAACACGCAATTGTACACGCTACTAGTTTGTGCGGCTCAATTCTTTGGCGCAATTTAACATCCAGGGGTTAATTAAGCGTTGTTTTGCTGGGTGTGCTGACAAAATACCGTCTTTTTTCAACGACAAATATATATATATTTTTTTGTAGACTAATTCACAAGCAAAGGCTAATTATTTTTTTTTTTTTTTTTTTTTTTTTTTTTTTTTTTTTTTTTTTTTTTTTACAACTGTATCTCTTGTTGTGTGGCGTTGAAAAACGCAATTGTAAACACGTACTAGTTTAGTGAGGCTCAATTCTTTGGGCGCAATTTACACCAGGGGTTAATTAAGCGTTGGTTTTGCTGGTGTGCTGGACAGAAATAAACCGTCTTTTTCAACGCCAAAATTATATATTTTTTTTTGGTAGCCTAATTTCACCAAAGCAAAGGCTAATTACAAACTGTATCTCTTGTTGTGTGGAGTAGAAACACCGCAAATTTTAACACGCTACTAGTTTGTGCGGGTCAATTTCATTTGGCGCAATTTACATCCAGGGGTAATTAAGCGGTGTTTTGTGGTGTGCTGACAAAAATACAACCGTGTTTTTAAACGACAAATATATATATTTTTTTTTGGTAGCCTAATTCACAAGCAAAAGGCTAATTACACTGTATCTCTTGTTGGGTGGCGTAGAAAAACGCAATTGTAACACGCTAATAGTTTGTGCGTCTCAATTCTTTGGCAGCAATTTACATCCAGGGTTAAATAAGACGTTGGTTTTGCTGGTGATGTGACAAAAATAAACGCTCTTTTTCAACGCCACAATTTATATATATTTTTTTGGTAGCCTATTTCACAAGAAAAGTCTAATTACAACTGTATATCTTGTTGTGTGGCGTTGAAAAACACGCAATTTGTTAACACGCTACTAGTTTGTGCGGGCTCAATTCTTGGGCGCAATTTACATCCTGGGGTTAATTAAGCGTGGTTTTGCTGGTGTGCTGGACAAAAATAAACCGTCTTTTTATCGCCCAAATATATATATTTTTTTTTGGTAGCCTAATTCACAACGCCAAAGGCTAATTACACACTGTATCTCTTGTTGTTGTGGCGTAGAAAACACGCAATTGTAACAACGACTAACTGTTTGTGCGCTCACATTCTTTGGCGCAATTCTACATCCAGGGGTTAATTAAGCGTTGTTTTGCTGGTGTGCTGACAAAAAATAACGTCTTTTGCAACGCCAATATATTATATATTTTTTTTGGTAGCCTAATTCACAAGCACAAAGGCTAATTAACTGTATCTCTTGTTGTGTGGCGTAGAAAACACGCAATTGTAACACGCTACAAAGCTACTAGTTTGTGGTGGCTCAATTTATTGGCAATTTCACATCAGGGGTTACATTAACGATGTTTTGCCTGCTGTCTGACAAAAATAACCGTATTTTTCACACGAAAATATATACATTTTTATTTGTAGCATAATTCACAAGCGAAGCGTTAATTAGCCTGTTTGTGCTTTTACCATTTAGTAAAACACACAGTGCTTGTAACACGATACTACAAGTAAATTTTTCATGGCCATTTGTGGAGCGCAATTTATATCCAAGGGTTACCCCAAGCTTGTTACTGGGTTCATTTGGAGTCAAAAACCAGGGTTGTATATTTATCATATTGTACAGATAGCTTCATCTAACGTGTCTGTACATGTTTAGATAACCAAAACAGTATGTCAGACAGTGAGGTGGCAGGCTCTGCAATGCGAGTTGTGCAAGTGGCACAAACATTTCTGAAACGGGCCAGGTTCGCAGCCAGGCAAAGGGGACGTCGCAGCAGGGCACTCGGTAGGCAAAACTGCCGCTGTCATCTAGCGGCCGTGTGTTGTTCAGCACCCAAGGGTTCTTGATTGGTTGACTAGGTCATCCTCTTCCTCCCTGATTGACACTGACTAACCACCACGCCAAGAGTCGGTGGGAAACTCAGACACTACACTTAGTTGGCATGGCCCCGGGAGCGGAGTACAGCGGGCCCCTCACCTGTCCTCAAAGCCCGCTCTGTCCATCCATTCCCTCAGCCTGGGATCTACGATGTTGGTCTGGGCTCAGCGCCACTATAATAGCGAGGATGAACAATTTGAGGGAGGGCTAGTCAGCAGCTACGTGGCAGCGAAGAAATGGGGCCAAATACTCCCCAGCTTCTTGCAGTAGGCGGCAAAGTATTGATTGGAGTAGTGGCATTGGGAGGTCATGGGTGAGAGGTCAGCATCGGCTTACCAAGAACAGGTGACTGAGGACATTTAGTGGACGATGTGAAACACAAATAGATGATGATGTAGACGACCGCACTTGGGAGCGGTAGTGATAGGATAGGGACTTAATCATCGTCAGGAGTTGAGGGAGTCAGATTGAGAGTAGGGCAGCGGAGCAGCAGCAGTGGGTTGTGTGGCCGTGATGTCAGCAGGGTTGCAGCAGTGTGAGGTCGGGAGCAAGCGGCCTCGGGGTAGAAAACCCGCTTCGCAGGTCCAAGACAGTAGCGGCACAGGGGCCAGCGAGGCAGCGGCGGCAGTAGTCACTCAGTGCGGAGCGTTGCGTAAAATAAGCTAAATCGGCGGTGTGGCAGTACTTTGCTAAGACACGGAGGAGCCGAATATGGGTATATGTAGAATCTGTGGGCAGAAGTTGAAGGTCTCGTGGCCAGGGAGTAACGTTGGCACTAAAGGCCCTGAGTCAACACATGCAGCGTCACCATCCGGTGGCCTGGGAGAACAGGGGCTCTGATGTGGGTTCCATCCTGACCGATGCAGCAGCAGCAGACAGCGGCCAGTGCCAGCATGCATTTCAGCCAGTCAATGCTCCACACATCTCGCAGAAGGCAGCATGTTTCTTCTCTGACATCCTCTCCGGTCAGGCTTGACTCCTGCCTCTCGATATTAATGGCGCCAGCAGTCTTCAGAGAGGCCGATTGTAAAGAGACAACAGTATGAGTCCAACACATCCTAAGGTGCAGCAGCTGACCGTGCTCCTTGTCCAAGTTGTTGGTACTGAGTCCCTCTTTCTCCAAATGGTGGAATCTGCATCCATTAAGAGAACTAAAGGGATTGTGCCGAGCCGTAGTGGAGAGTTCCAAAGCCGTTAATTCTTTCCAAAAAGGCAGTACCAGCACTTCTAAATTTTGTAGAACAGAAAGTGGTGGTCAGTCCTTGTGCTTACGGTTTGTTCTAGGTACTCGGCAGCGCGGACGTCTGGAGCTGTAACTACGGTCAGGGCCAGTACAGGTACTTTACGGCCCACTCGGGTGAATGTGATTTACTGCCCAGGCACACCCAAAAACTTGACAAGAGACGCCGCTTTCTATCCTCGTTGTCAAACTGTGCTCATGCGCCATTGGTCCGCTCCTCCTCCTCTAACCACACCTCCACTCTGCCTCCTACAAGTAATGCTACTCCATACCACATGTGTAGGGGCACAGCACGGTGACACGCAGTTCTACACCCTAGCTTGCCTCGAGCGGAACGCGAAGTACACAGGGGAGGAACTGCTCTCAGCGTAATTGAGAAGAAATCGATGTGTGGTTTCTCCGCGCAAAATGCCAAATCGAACCATGGTGACGGACAAGGGAGGAACATGGTGGTCCGCGCTGCACCGAGGAGGGATGGGTCCATGCGAACTGCATGGCGCACGTGTTCTTCTGGTTGTAAAAAGGTTCTGACGTCTTCCCACCGATCTTCAGAACATTCTGAAAAATGGAAGGAAAATGTGCATGCACTTTATCCATTCGTACAAAGCAGGAACATCCTCCTCGAGTTGCACAGCGGCAGAACGGCCTCCGCCCAACACGCTCTGATATGCGATGTTTCCACCCGCTGGAATTCCAGCCTGCACATGTTGGACCGACTGTGATGAACAGAGAAGGGCCATTAACGAATTTTTTGATTGATCCAGGCAGACCAGAAGTACTCCCTGTGTAACTTTGCATGGTCAGCAGTGGCATCTCATGAGTGACACCTGCCGTTTGTTGAGGCCATTCGAGGAGGCCACGGTTATTTGTCAGTCGCCAGGACGACGGGATGAATAAACGTTCATTCCAATGCTTCATGTCTGGAACAGATGCTGAAAAATCTGGTACTGGGCAGGGGACTGAGATGTGGCGACTACATCTCGTGGCCACATGAGTCCGGTGGGGACCTGAAAATGGAGGAGGAGGAGGAGGAGGAGGACATTGGGAGCAGAAGCATTGGTCTGGTGAAATGAGTGGATTTTCTACACAGGTGGACAAGAGTGGAGGAGCAGGAGCAGCTGCGAGGAGGTGGATGGAGCAGACTGAGGAAGACGAGGCCAGACTGACTCCCAAGACCTGGCAGTATACAGTGGTAATGGAGCAGGGGAGCCCCTCGGAGTCACTTTGTGCAGATTTCCCGCAGCATGCTTATTTGCTGGCCTAGTGAACAGCCGAATATTCAGCATCCGGCAGAGGATGACTTCTGGCTATCCGACCCTATTGGACCTCGCTTACCGGTTCCAAAATGGGAGCCTTTTTCCCAGCTATTGCAGAGGAGAAAACTCATTTACTTTAGGGAAATTCATCCGTAATCACGTTGGCGCTGCCTATGTGCGGCATCGTCCATCCTGACATGTACTGACCGGGGGGTTCCTCAGCGCTCACGTCTACTGACCGAGGCTGATGGGGGGAGGTGGGGGTAGGCAGCAGTTACCAGCTCATCAGCAGTAACCCTAAGTCTGGAGTCCACTAATGAGCCGCTTCCTTCCACCGCCTAGTGGAGGAGGCAGTCTCCAGCTGCAGCAGCTGCAGGAACCTGGAGCATTCCCTGAAAACCAACTAGGTTGTGCATACTTGGAAAGCACTCTGCCACCACGTTAGAAAATCAGCTGGACTACTGGGAGCACAAACTGGATGTGTGGCCGCAACTTGCCGAGTTGCAGTGGAGAAAGCTGTCTGCCCGGCAGTAGTGTGGGCATTAGAGAGGGTGTTCAGTGCGGCGGGGGACAATCGCATTACCCCAAGGTGAACACACGCTTGTCCACGGGAAAGTGCAACGACTGACCTTTGTCAAGATGTATCAGGCGTGGATTAGGCAACGGATTTCCAACCAACACCCAATGCTTAGGCCTCAGTTATGGCGTTCAAACTACCTGCCTCGCCACTATTCTGAATGCCGCCACCCGCATGATGCCACACATCTGCTGATAGTTTCTCCATCTGCCTACCACCGTCTTTTACCAGGACTGGTATTGCCACCCACATCAATACACTCTGTCATTGTGCACTCTATGTGCTCATGCTGCTGCCTGCTGTTGTGTTGACGTGACATCCACACTGTGTCATTGTGCCACTATCGCGGCCTGGTACTGTTTTGCTACCTGCAGAATGTCATTGTGCCACTCTCTGACCTCATGCTGCTGCTGTGACTCCTGTCGTGCACTCCAACTGTGTCATTGTGGCCACTGTTGATCCTCATGCTGCTGCCGAGGCTGCTGCCGTGCCATCCACACTGTGGCTACTCCCGTTTGTGCCGCACCTCCAGAATTTGTCATTGTGCCACTGTCTGACCTCATGCTGCTGCCGTGGCTGCTGAAGTGCCCTCCACACTGTGTCTTTGGGCCACTGTCTGACATTATGATGGTGATTTTGCTCCTGCCGGACCTCCACCTGTGTCATTGTAACAACTCTTTTGGCCTACTTCTTTTTGCAGCTCCAAGATTTTGCTCATTGAGCCACAGCTCCTGACACTCCATACTGCTGCCGCTGATGACCTCCACTGTTGATGGGTGCCACTCTGTGCCCTAATCAATGTTTTTCCACTCTCCATAATGTCCTATTGTGCCACTAGTCTGAATCTTACTGTGCTGCCGTTACCTCACAACAACGGTATCATTGTGCCCACTCTGTGGACTAATACTAGTTTTGCCGCCGCCTTAATTTCAGTGTGACAATGCCTGACTCATACTGCTGCCGCTGTGTACCTCCACGTGTGTTTGTGCCAATCTTGCCCTAATTCTGTTTTTCCAACTCCCATAATGTCATTGTGCCACTTGTCTGACTCTACTGCTGACTGCCGTGACCTCCACACGGTATCATTGCTGGCCACATCTGTGCGCCTAATACATTTTTTTGCCGCCTACTTAATGTCATTGTGCCACTTGCTGCCTCTTACTGTGCCAGCAGTGACTCCAAACTGTTGATTGTGGCCACCTCTGTGGCTTTAAAAATTTTACTGGTTTTTCCGCCTCCATAATGTCATTGTGCCACTGCCTGACCTCGTACTGCTGCAGCGTGGACCTCCACACTGTGTGATTGTTGCCACTTGTGGCCTATTACTGTTTGCAACCTCAAGTTATGCCATTGTGCCACTGTCTGACCTCATACTGCTTGCCGCCGTGACCTCCAACTGTGTGATTGTGCACTCTGTGCCCTTAATACTGTTTTTCCGCCTCCATAATGTCATTGTGCCACTGTTCTGACTTCATACCTGCTGATGCCGTGACCTCACACGGTATCATTGTGCCACATCTGTGGCCTTAATACTGTTTTGCGCATCCATATTGTCATTGTGCCACTGCCCTAGACCTCCATACTGCTGCCGCTGTGCACGTCACTGTGTGATTGTGCCAACTCTGTGCCCTACTACTGTTTTCACACCCTCCATAATTCATTGTGTCTCTGTCCTGACCTCATACTGCTGCTGCCGTGGACTCCACACGGTAATATTGTGCACACTCGTGGCCTAATATGTTTGCCGACTCAATTATTGTCTCATTGTGGCCACTGCCGAACCTCATACTGCTGCCGCCGTGACATCCAACTACTGTGGTGATTGTGCCACCTCTGTGGCTTAATACTGTTTTGCAGCCTCCATATGTCATTGCTGCCACTGCTGACATCATACTGCTGCCGCAGTGACCTCCCACTGTGTAGGATTGTGCCACTCGGTGGCCTAATTACTGTTTTGCCCACCTCCAGAATGCCATTGTGCCAATGTTCTGACACCTTCTTAATGCTGCCGCCGTGACTCCACACTGTGTTGATTGTGCCACTCTGTGGCCTAATATGTTTTGCCGCCTCCAGAATGTCATTGTGCCACTGCTGACCTCATGCTGCATGTGGACTTTTCTGCCGTCACCTCCAAACTCTATCACTAATGTTGCCACCTGAGCTTCAGCTTGTTTTTTGTCCAGCTTTCGTAGCAGATTTATCAGGTACATTCCCTCGCTTGAGTTTTTTGAAGTCAGTTTTGCCCATCTTAAGTGCCCAGGGAATTTTATAGTGAAGCGATTCTAAGAGGGCGGCAGTCATGTGGCGTGTCACTACTAAAACACAACATTGTATGAAGACCAAACCAAGCTCCCTCTGCATATTTATGATCGGACAACAACGTTCTACAGCACCTGAAGGCTCCTGGGCAGCTGAAATACGTGTTTTTGTTTAAACGTGATTAGTGCAGAAGTAGTAATTCGGGACCGAAACAATTTTGGTCGAAAAATTGGCGAAGGTGACCCGAACCGAATTTTTGAGAATTCAGGCTTCTATAGTTAGACAATTTTAATGACACATGGGTAGTTTGTCTTATGATGTGACACATTCATGAAGTGTCGTGAGACACTTTCAAACATAAGTGTCAACTTAACTTTTGGCGAGCAGCTTACTATAGACCACTTTTCCACAACGGCAACCTTTACATAAATCTGGGCCATTGTTTGGGAATGGTTTCAAAAACATAACAAAGAGTGTAAGGCATTTAATGGTCTCCAGATTTCCCAGATCTTAATCTGATCTGTGGGATATGCTGGAAAAACAAGTCTGATACCTTTTCGTGGAATTTACAAGTTTTTAAAGGATTGTTTTAAAAAGGCACGGGAAAAACCCGAGATCATGTAAGCAATCCCTTTAGGCTTTGGTTCAAAAATTGTTTTTCAAATTTTTTTTTTTGATTGGATTTACCTAAACATTGTTTGATGTAGTTATTTCAGTCAATGCCAGAAATAATTTCAAAAGAGAAGAAAAGCATCAGTGTTTACTTTATACCTTTTCATTTTTCTTGTGGCTTTAGCTGAAAAAAACAAAAAAAAATTAAAAACTGCATAAAATGCATATGTGCATCTATCTTTAACACGCCTCCATTTTGAAGGGTCACATACTAGGTTACTGAATTATATGTAATTTGTTTAAATATATTGTAGTTGTATTTTATAGAACTTTAAAACTTCCCGTCCCTTTTCTATACTTATACAATATGCCACATAAGTATCATTTAAAAGAACAATTTATTTTCTCTTCATTTTGATTGCAGGGAGGCTCTTTCAAGGTAAAGATTATTGTAATCTTATCACATTCTCTGCTGATCAATATTGCAAGCAGAAAGAAAATGAGTTTTGTATGTTAAGCAAACCAGGGCCCGATAAAAACAAATAAATCTTTTTTTTTCCCCCCAAAATTTTGTTAGCATTAGATGCAATAGAGAGCTGGAGAGATCATATCAAGTTCCATCTAGATTTCTTTATTTTTTGGAAGCTGCAGATCAAACTGGCCACCCTTGAAAATGAACATCTAGTGACACAAATAATCCCCCAAATAGTTAAACTAAAAAAAGTTTCCTACAGACATTGAAGCAGGTTTTTTTGTGCAAAATTTGCTCAAAGTCATTAAGTCAGACACTTTAAAGTAGAACTTTAAAAAAATATAAAATGTATTAAAATGAACTCTAAATGTAATCCTATAATAAAAAAGATAAAAGTATAAGATTTACCAATTCTTTAAAGCAGTAATAAAATAACACATTTATTGAAATTTTGTTAAAATAAAACAATAATCTAAAATTTTTTGCATTTTCTTTTTAAAAAAAAAAAATCTTTTTATCTATAGACTTTATAAAGCAAAGGGTACGGAAGACTAAAAAAGACTTTAAAATTGTTACCAACTCACAAATCAAACAAGGGTGAAGACCCCACGCAAAAAGTTAAATCTATGTGGAAAAATGGGGGGAAACAGAAAGTCTTAATTTGTTTAATGATCCGCCATGTTAAATAAAAATAGAGTAGTAGGTAAAATGAGATAACCAGTCCCACAGCAGACCCCTTTTTATAGAAAGTTCATGTTTTTTGCATGGAGTGTTGGGGGTGAGGTTGACTAAAGGAGGCATGTGGTTAAAGGAATGTGAAAAAAATTGTGTCTGAAAATAAAAATTCATTACTTTCTTTTGTTTCAGGCCTATTAAAGGGCAATTTTAAATTTGATACAAATTTGGTACTTATTTATCTTGGGTTTTGTACCTTGATCATGGGGGTGGTACATCCCTTTTATTGTTTTGCACCCTTAAAGGGCTGCCCCCTGGGTATAGATGGGGGCAGTGAGGTCCGTGCTTTAGTCTGCGAAAAGGGGATTGCGGCTCCAGTTTGTAACTGCACTTAAACGGGAGCAGCTCCCTTATTAGAGCAGTCTCTGTTAAATGAGGAACGGTGGAAAACTCGATAGTTTTCATTTCACCCTTTGGTTGCGCTCCGTGACCCTGGGATAATAAAAGGGTATTACCCCGCTTGGGTAATGTCTGTACAGTGAGCCTTGGGGACTAAATAAAAAAGTAAAAAAGTGTAGAAAAAATAAATTATAAAAATAAATATTTAATAAAAAAAATGATTTTACATACACCACACAAAAAAAAAACAAAAAAAAAAAAAATACACGTTCAGGTAATCAAAACTGTAATAACCCGCAAAATTAACTAATGGTTATTTAGTAGGAAATGTAAAAGATGTAAAAAAAATTTAAAAAAAAAAAGTTTTATTTTTTGTTCAAACCTAGAAAAACTTTTTAAAAAAAAAGGGGGTTAATTAATATGTAAAAACAAACTTTCCTCCCTAAACTAAACTATTTTGTATAAAAAAGAATCATTTAAAAAGGGTATTTAAAAATACAAAAGTCATGATTTTTAAGTGAGGAAGGCAAAAAACTATAACATTTTGTGGTCATTAAGGCCTTTTCATGCCCGATTTTAAATCTGTTAAGTCTGGCGGTTTTAACTGTGGAATAAGGAGACCGTATTGTGCTGGTGAGGTTTTTTTTGTTTTGTTTTTTTTAATAGATGGCATATAGAGCCACAATTTAGAAATGTTTCCCTATGAAATCCCAGCAGAACAATATGAAAATTGTGTACAGTTTTTAAGCAGCGTACAAAAAATTCATTGTTGAACTGGGCTGTTTAAAGGCGGCAATAAAATAATAAGGGGAAAGATTAATCCCTAATTCCCATAAAGATTAGCAAAATTAGGGTAAATTAGTTTAGAAAAAAGACGGCCCGGGTACATATTAAAAATTTCATAAATTCTGTTCAAAGGCTATATAAAATCTCCCCAAGGTCTTTTATACCCAGGACTGTTCCCCAAAAAGACAAATCTTCTGTCTGAGGAAAGAAGGTTTTGATAAACAAAAGAAAGGGGGTTCAAAACAGTGGATGGGAACTCTCTGCCCCGGGGAAATTTTTTATGTTGTATAAAAGGGGTTAAAAAGGGGTCTGAATGTTTCTAGGGGCAATAAAGGGTCGTTGTCCCGGGATTTATTCCGTTGCCAGCTGGATTTAAAAGGAATTTTTCCCCAAAATGGGGATAATTTTTCTTTGACCTCAGGGAGTTTTGCCCTTCCCCGGAAAAACATTTAGTTAATTGCTGTATGGGA
>JAODAL010044116.1:0-33187 GCA_025379985.1 Phyllomedusa bahiana
GGCGCCGGTGTGTGCGCCACACATACAGGGTCAGCGGCGCTGGGGAAGGGAGCGCGGCTGAGGGGATGAGCGCGGTGCTTCACTTCCCCCTGCCCCGCTGAGGAGATCGCCCTTTGAGGCCGTGCTGCAGGACCGGTAGGTAATGGATTTTATTTTTTTATTTTTTTAGCATAGGGGGGGCTCCCCCCGGGAAAACAATGGGGCACTCCTGGCAACAATGGGGGCTCTTCCTGCAACAGAGGGGGACATCCCGGAACAAGGGGACACTACCGGCAACAGAGGGGACTACCGGGGCAACAGAGGGGGGAATCACCGGGCAACAAGGGAATCTACCTGGCAAAAAGGGGGGGCACTACCTGGCAACAATGGGGGCTTTTCCGGCAACAAGGGGGGCACTACCGGCAACAATGGGGCAACCTGGCAACAGAGGGGAATCTCCCTGGCAACAGGGGGGAAAAAATCACCGGGCAACAGGGGGACTCCCTGGCAACAGAGGGGACATTAACCTGGAAAACAGAGGGGGCACCTCCCTGGCAAAGAGGGGGCACCTACCTGGCAACTTTTGGGGGCACCACCGGCAACAGGGGGGGCCCCCCTGGCAACAGAGGGGGCACCTACCGGGCAACAAGGGGGGCACTACCTGCAAAGGGGGGGCACTACGGCAAAAATGGGGGAAACTAGCTGACAAAAAGGGGGGGCACTGCGGCAAAAAATGGGGGCACTAGCTCGCAACCAATGGGGGCACCAGCCGGCAAACAAAGGGGGGCATCTACCTGGTACAGAGGGCATCTATTTTGGCAAAAGGGGGAAACTACCTGCCGAAAGGGGGCACTCCCTGCAGGGGGTTTACTACCGGGGCAAAGGGGCATCCCCGGCTTTTTTCCAAACCGTTATGCAGTTATGGAGGGGGTGGGCTTTTTGAAGGGGGGGGGCTCCGGGGGAAAATGGCGTGCCCATCAAATTTTTGCTGCACCGCCCCCATCAAAATCTCTCTTTTTCTTTTTAAAAATTTGGGCAACTAGGGGTAACTTTATTTGAAATTTTCCCACCTGTAGAGGCCCCCTTGCTGTTTGGGGGAGGGGGGGTTTTTAAGCAATTTGATAAAAAATGTGCCACTAAAGACCCTAAAAAAAATGTTCATGTTTTCCGATTTAGCAAAAAATGTTTTTCCCAAAAATTCTTTTGTTTCTTTCATATTTCTTTATTGTTTTTTAGGGGTGCTGCTGATAGGGGTTTGGGTTTTACAGTGATTTTGACTGCAGGAGGTTTGAAAAAACTGTATGAAACAGACCTACGGGAGCTCAAAAGGGGGTTAAGGCTTGTCAAAAATTTAATGTAAAAAAAATTCCCATTTTCCCAAAGAAAAGGGAAAACAGAGCAGGGTTTGGGCCCAGCCCCCAAATCCCTGCCAGAGCCGGAGAGGTGGTCGGAAAACTGGGGGAAGCTTTTTGGAAAAAGCGGGGAGATAAGATACGTTTCCAACTTTTGAAAGAAGCAAAATCAGAACAGCAATGTATTTGGTAGTAGTATTTATTCACCTTTGCCTGTGTGTTTAAAGCGAATAAATAAAATGGGAATAACTCTTTAATAAATTGTCAGTGACGATCAGGTAGAAAGACCCGGCCTCCCCCTTTTTGGGAGGACCTATCATGGTCCTTTTTACTTGGGCCTTTCAAATCCCAAAAGGAGTTTTGTCTCAAAAAGCTCTTTTTTAATTTTTTTATTACACAGGTTTGAATGCTATAACCTTTCTCCCCTTTGGGATTTTAAAGGGGAATTTTTTTCCCCCCTTTTTTTCTTGACAGGGGGAAATTTTTAAAATTTTTTGTCACTTTTACATCTTTTTTTTTATAATATGAAGGAAAATGGTCAAATAAAAAAATAAATAGTCATGGGAAAAGGCCATAGATGTTTTGGTGGGGCCAACTGAGACTTGTAGTATCACAAATGATAGTCAGTGTCGTCACAGTGGCCGGAGAGGGCGCTGGACCCCTAAACACTTCCACCATGTCCACCACCTTTTCGATAGAGGGTTTGCACAGATGGAGACTTGGATCCTCCAGGGCATTTCTATAGAAGTGATGTCTGGTGTTGGGTTGCTCATGATCTTGGTGTAATTTAGAGAACAGCCAGACACTCATGAACTTTACACGTTGCACTTCTTTAATTAATGTAGCTTCTGAAATGTTATTGGCAGGTTACAGTCCCTCTTTTAGGCACAGCTGAGAAAGTTCGTTTGTTGCAATGGAGATGTTCGCCGGGTTTTTGTTAAAAAAAGGGGTTACTATGTTCACCGGGCTAACGGGGACGTAATTACGCCGTGTGGCGGGGGGGGGGAGGGGGGGACGAGCGGGGGCCTCACTTCGCCGGCCATAGACTGCTTTTACCCGGCGGTTCCCGGGCGCGGGGGGGGGGCGGGGGGGGGCAGCCCAACGGCCTCAAGCTTCGTTATTCACGACGCGTATACGCCGTAAATAATTGACATGCACTTATTCCCCCCCCGTTTTCACCGAGCAGGGAGAGGGAACTACCAAATTCCATGAGATTTGTGGATTACCGTAATGACGGGGCCCCGTTTTAACCGTTTTTTCTCACTTCGGCCGTAACTACGGACCAAAATGGGCCCCATTTTAAGCCTTAAACATGGCCTTGTGTTTTTTGATGCAATTGGGTACAGATGACTCCTTGGGTTTTTCAAAGGGGAAACTTTTTAAGCCCGAAAGCCAACGCTGAAAAGTATTAATACCGAACTTTTTTTTTGGTTTTTGCCCCCTTGCTTTCAACTTTGTAACTTTTTTATTTTTTCAATGAAGAAATGTATGAGGCCCGTTTTTATTGAGACAATTGTATTTTTGGGGGGGGAAAGTTAAATTCACTTATAAATATTTGCAGTATTTTTTTTGTTTTATTTTTTATTTTTTTTCACCATTCACATTCCACACTTAATAACTTTTTAGATTTAAATTTTACAGGTTATTAAGCTCATGGGATACCTAATATTAAGAGTTTTTTTTTGTGAGTTTATTCACAATTATTTTTATAAATATTTTATTTTTATTTTATTTATTTTTTTTTCTTTTTTCTTTCATTTTTCTGTTTTTTTTTTTTTAAATTTTTTTTTTACTCCCATAAAAGGGAAAATTTTTTTTAAACATTTTAAATTTTTTTTTTTAACCTTATAATGAAATTCATATTCATATATGAATACATTTACTCGTGTCACTTTGACACAGGCAGTAAATCTGGACAGCACACAGTGTGCCCAGGCCACGGGGCTTCATACACAGAAGCTCGGGGGCTACTTCACGTTCCCAGGGTGACTTGAAAGCCATTTTTTTTTCCAAGCATCTGTGGGGCCCGGGGGGTTTTTTTTCGATCACCTGCAGAGGGGGGGAAAACCCTTTGATTGCCTGCGGTAGGGCCCGCCGAATAAAAAGGGGTTAAAGCAAAAATTTTGCGGGGGTTTCCCCCCGCACTCCAAATGCTTGCAGGAAATGCTCTGGGAAAAGGGGTTTGGGTAGAAACAGCCACCGCAAACTCCGATGTCTGCTGCAATGCCAAAATACGTCGCTGCAGACGAACGACTCGCACCGGCCGCCGTCAAAAGACGTGCACGGTTTTTTAAAGGATTTAAAAGGAAAGGGAACACAGCACAACCAATATTTCATTTGGGAAAAGGGGAACCTTGACGGTTAAATCCCTGTGAAAAAGCGGGGCCCAAAACAGCTATTTTGGGCTTTAATGTTCCCATTGCAGGGGGGAAAAGGGGCCAACTACTTTTGGGAGTCCCGGTCAAGAGGGGGGCCGAGTGGGGCCCCGCCCTGGGGGGTAGGCCCCACATGCCCCGGCGCGCCGGGTCCGGGCAAAGTAAGGGAAAAATTTGGCGGGGCGGCGCGTGACGTGTCCCGGGTGACGCGGGGGGTGGGGGAGGGGGGATATATAACCACCCCCGGCCCCGGGGGGGGAAAAACAATCGGCGCAAGAGACAAATGAGTGGCCCTCTTTTCTTTTTCGGCAGGAAAAATTGGCTTCAGGGGAGGTTCTTTTGGGCACTTAGGGGGCTGCTGGCGACAGGGGACGGGAAACGTTGGAACAACGGGTTTGGGGGGTAGCGTTGGGGGGGGGGTTTTCAGTGCCTTCCCCTCGGCCTCCCCTTTGGATGTTTCTGGGGCCCCGGGGTCTCCCCACCCCGCACTAACCACCAAAGCGCCCGAGTCCAGACGTTACCCCCAAGGGGCCCGCGTGCGCCGCAGACCCCCTCACGGGACCCTTGGGGCCGGGAGGGGAGCGGGGCGGTGGTCGTGCACGCCACCCCTGGATTTGGGAGGAACCCAAGGGGAAGGCGGGGGGGGCCCAGCGGAGCCCCCGGCAGCGCCAACACGGCACTGTGGGGGCAGTTCCCGGGGGGCTCCTGTGGACGAGGGGGACGCGGGTGAGGCCGAGGGGGTTCTGGCGAGGCCCGGGTCCCCCCGCTCGCCAAAAACGAAAATTTTGGAGGGGTGGGTTTCAGGGGGTTCGGGGGTTGGGGGGGACGATAGGGGTTTGCAGCGGGGATTTTCGGCCCGGGCCCCGGGGATCAAAAAGAGGAGGGCAGCTCTAGAGGGTTTTTTCCAGGGCAGAAGAGAGCACATGGGGGCACGTCTCATTATGCGGTAAAATTTTTCCGTTAGTGCGGGGCCAGGCGCAAGCGGAGGCAGTGGAGGGGGGAGCGGGCCCGGATGGGAGGACGACTGGATTTTTGTTTTCGGGGACGGCCCGGCCCAGGCTGGGGGGGGATCACAGTCCCGTCCCGCCTGGTGGGGTTCATTTTCAAATGTTGTTTTGTAAACCCAACCGGGGGGGGGGGGGGGGAAGGGGAAAGGGGTTTTAGGTCTGGCCCCAGGCCCCATTCCTTTGTCCCCCGGTTTCAGGAATGGCGGTATTTGGGCGGGGGTTTAGGGATTTAAATTGGCGCGGTTCCCGGGGCAAAGGGGCATTGGGGATCAGGTTTCCGGTGTCGGCCGGGGGTTAAACCCCGGGGGATGCCCAGGGGGGGATTCCCCCCCCCTTTATGGAAAGGGGGGGCCTCAGGGGGTGTTTTGGGGTTCGGGAAAAAAATCGCGATTCTGTTCGAGGGGAATTGGACAAGGGGAAAAGTGTCACTGGTGATAGGGCGAGGGGTGGGGTTTTTTTTTTATGTGTGTTTTTGGGGGGCCCGGGGGGAGCACACTTGAAAAAGGAGGGAGAAAAAAAGATTTTAAAAGGGAAACGAGTACGTCGGGGACTTTTTCTCCAAACCCTGGAAAAAAATTTAATTTGGGAAAAAGGAAAAAGGGATATAGGTAAAAAGGGAGGAAGGGGAAAAAAAAGAGAGGGGGGCGGTTTATACCGAAAAACTTTCAGATTTTTTTGCCGGTTTTTGAAATTTTGGCCGTGTAATTGGGGAAAAAGCCCCCTCAGAATTTTTCAGGGTTGTTCTGCTACATGGACGCAATTGGAGAAAAACCTATAGGGGTTGGGGGCCCGGGTTGGCTCCGATACAATGAGATTTCCCGGGAAACGGAAGGCCCTTCAAACCCCTTCCCTATGCTTGGGGCATAAAATATAGGGCTTTGGCTCAGGGTTATTTGGGACCGACGAGGTTTGGGGAATTTTTTCAGGGGGGGGCCCGGAGGTTTTCCCGGGGGAAAAGGGGGAGCCGGTTCCCAATTGGGGGTCTGAACCAACAAGGGGGGGAAGACCGGGGTCTGCCCGGCCAATTATTTAACGGGCAACCAGTGTAGTTCGGGGCAGTTGTCCCCCTTTAACCCCCCTTTTGCCCTTTTTTTCGGCCTGCAGTGCGGGCCCCCCATGGAGCCCTCCAAATGCTTCCCGGGGAGGGGAAAGGAAAAGGAGCAGGTGCTGCGCAGGGGGGAGACCCGGTGAGGGGGGCCACGATGGACCCTTTTCTAAATAGGTTTCCCGGGGTCACGGGCTGCATTGTTGTTGCAAGGGGGGTTTCCCCGTTTTGGTTTTTTTGAATTTCCCCCTCCCGGGGCATTTAGGGCCGTTCCCCGTTTAAAATTTATTTTTGCCCTACTACCCCCCGGAAAAGTTTCGGAAAAGCGGCCAAGGAAGTTCCCGTTGGGCAGGGGTTTTTGGGGGCCCTTTGGAAGGTGCCCTTTTTTCGGTTTTAGGGGTCCCCCCCGTTGGGATGGTTTCCCAAGAAGAAAACAAGTTTCGTTTTAAATTTTACCACTTGTCTTTCCCAAGGGTGTAAACAGTTTAATGATGGCATTTTACCCGGCATTTTGTGGAAGTTTTACAAAGTCTTTTGATGCGGCGGTTCACTGGGGGTTTGGGGTTTTGGAGGGGGGGGCTGATTTGGGTAAAAATGAAAATAGAGTCTGCTTTTAGGTTTTGCCCCGGGTTTATTTCCGGCAGTGTTGAAGGGTTTTTGGGGTTTTATTGGGAGGGAAAAATTTTTTGCTGATAGGGGTTTACCGATGGGATGTGCCCCTCTTTTTCTTATTTGGACTTCAGCTCATTTCAGAAGGGTGGGGAGGGACTTTTCCTGGGGTTTCATTTCCCTCCCTCCACTATTTTTGGGTGATTTTTTTTGTGTTTTGGGCCCGGGGGACTTTTGGGGTTTGGGGGGCGCCCGTGGCTAATTGCAATTTGGGGAGCGGGGCCCTTTTGGGTCCCCGGTTTGGTCCGGGCAAGACGGAGGGCCCATAAACCCCGTGAATTTTTTTTGGGGGCCAGATAGATTTAGTGGGAATGGAAAACCCCTTAAACCCGGGGGAGAATTGGGGGCGTTTAAAGGGGAAGTCCCAAAAAGGGCTTTGGGGGTTTAAAAGTTCAAATTGGGGAGGGTTTCAATCATTTTTAAGGGGGAAAAAATTTAAATTTTTCTTTTTCCCCATTAAACCGATGGGCAGGGTTTTTTTTTCCACAGGTTGGGGGGCTGCCCCACCGGGGTAGAAGGGGCCCCCCTAAATTTTTTTCAGGTTAACGGCAACTTAAAGGGACCTTTTGAGTATTGGGATCCCCTTTTTTGGGGGAATTCAATGGTCGGTCCCTTATATTGGGTGCCGGGGGTGGGGTAAAACGGAAAATTTTACCCTCTTTTCGGTGGGGGGCAGGGGTAGGTTAGGGGCCCTTCCCCCAAGGTGAATGGATGATGGGGGTATGGGCCCCGGCCCACTGGGGGGGTGGGTTTTTTTTTAGGAATCTTGGGGGCTGCGGAGCCCTTTCCGATTTACTTGGTGGAAGTTTGGGGGGAAAAAATTTGGAATAAGAAGGTCAGGGTTTCCTTGCGATAATTTGGGGGGGTTTTGGGAAAAGGCCATTAACACCCCGTCGGGTTCCTCTCCACCGTGGTTCCCATTTGCTTCGGCCCGGGGGTTCTACGGGTGCCTGGGTTTTGAAACCCCGGGGGGTTTTGGCCCCGGGTTAAAAGGGCCGGGGGGTTTAGAACGTTTTTGGGTGACGCTCAAACTCGTTTTACCCTGGCCCCGGTTTCGGTCCCCGGGTTTGGAGGCAGCGGTACAAACGTGGGGGCCCCAAAGGAACTGTGGGCGTGGTTACCGTTTCCGGATCAATTGTTCAGGTCAACGGTTTAAAGGGGGGGCGTGGGGTTCATATTTTGCTGCGTGGGGATTTTGGGAGCGTTGGTTTTGGGGGGTTTTCGGGCCCATGGGGTCAAGGAAGAGAGGGGCGATTGCCCTCTTTTGCCTTTTTTGGCCAAAATAGTTAAAAAGAGGGGTGGGCGGGATTTTAAGGGTTTCCCGGATGGTTTCGGGGGTTGGGGTTTTGGGTTTTAAGGCCCGGGGATTGAGGCATGTGGAAGTCTTTTTGTGTCACCCATGGGGTTTAAAAGGGGTTTTAAAGGGGGGGGCGCGGCTCAAATGGTTTGGGAGGCGTCCGGTTTTTTGTTTCGTTGCTGGAGCGTTTTGGGCTCGGTATTGGGTGGTGTGTGTTTTAACCCGGTTTTTGGGGAAAAAGGGGTTTTTTTCGGGTAGCCTTCCCCTTTTGGCCCTTCTTTGGTGCATTTTCGTATTGGGGGAAATTTTTTTCCCTATAAAAGGGTACCGGGGGGGTACCAACGAGGGTGTGCAACTTCAGGAAAGGGATGGAAAATGTGGATTAGAAATCTAAGACGGACAAAGGGGCAGGGGGAAAAAAGTGCAACTGGGGCCCTGGGGCAAGGGGCGATTTTGTACCCGGTGCCCGGGGTTGGGGCCCAAAAAGGGGGATGGGTTGGCAGGGCCCGGGCCCTTATTAAATGCATGAGGAGGGGCCCTTTTTTACTCGGTTAATTTATTTAAATCGGTTTTTTTCCCCGGGGTTTTTTGTCGCATTGGGTTTTTGGGCCCATCGGGAATTTCCCCCCCCACTCCTTTAGGGTTTGGGGCTTCCAGGAGGCGGAAATTTGGGGGTTGGGTGCTACAAACCCCTAAGGAGAATTCAGGTGGGAGTCGGGTGTTTCCGGGTTTAAAATCCGGCCCACCTAGTCGGCCTCCTTGGGTTTTAAGAGGGGCAGGGTTTGGGGGCAAATTTCAGTTTCGGGTTAAGGTGGTCAAATTGTGCCTTTTTTTTATTTTTTGTCTTAATTTAATTTTTTTTTGTTTTTCAGGTTATCCCATGGTTTGGGTTTTTTTTTTGGCCATCGTTTGTTTCATTGGGGGGCGCAGCGAGCTCCTTTTCGAGCAAGTGGTCCCCCAGTTGGGCACCCCGAGGGGGGTCGGCGCCCCCGGTGGATCGGTAGGCGGGAATGGTATTTTGGAAAAAGGGTTTTTTTCCGGGGTTCCAGGAGTATGCCCAAAAAGGGTCAACCCCGGATGTGTGGTATTTCAGTTTGGGGGGGAAAGGGCTTTTGGGGGCTCGCCCGATCAGGGAAATTTATTGGGAACCCTTAGGTTTTGATTTGTTACGGTTATGGAAAGGGAAATACCCCCGGTTTAGTAACGGTTTGGCCCCACAAAGGTATGGGGGGTCGTGGGCCCCTATATTTGGGTTTGGGCTTTGGGGGTTAACCCGGGGGCGGGAAAAAGGGGAACCGGGGCTGTTCCCCGCTTTTTTACCCCCGGGCGGGGGGGGTTTGGGTTTTTCGTCCCCAGGGGGTTTGGGGACGGGAGACCGGTGAACCCTTTTGGAGGGGCGAGGGTTACAACTGGGAAACAGTTGGGCAAAATTTTTGGTCAATTTAAATTTTTGGAGAAAAGGGGTAGGAAGGGGCTTTTGGGGGTTTTGGGGGGGCCGCGATCATAAGGGGTTTATAGTCCTTGGTAAAGGCGGGATGGGGGTCCTTGGAGTCCAGGAATATTGGGGGGGAGTAGGTTTTAGGCTTGGCCCCCTAATTTGGGGGTTGAAACCGGGGGTTTTGGGGAAGGTTTCGGGCCCGCCCGGGGATGGTCCTTGGAGGGGAAAGTGGGGGAGCCACCTGAGGGGTTTGGTGCCCTTGTTTTTTGGTGTGATTTCGAGGGGGAAACTACGTTTGGAGAAAAGGTCGCCAGGGTTTTGGGGGGGGTCATGGAAAAACCCCAAGGACCTTTAGCCCCCAAGGGGTTTTTAAGGAAGGTCCGTTTAAAAAAAGGGGGTTAAAAGTGGGCGAAAGGGTTTAGAGGGGGGTATACTCCCTTGTTTTTAATGTTTGGGGTAAATTTAAAGTTAAAGTTAAAAAAATGGCGCTGTGGCCAATACATCCAATCTTTTTCTCAGATCATTTTTTGGGGAAAATGGTGGGGGAGGGTGGTCCGACGGGGTTTGGCGCTGCACAGGGGGCCAGGGGCGGGGCCCGGGCTGGGGAAAAGCCTGGAAGGGACCCCCCCCAAAGACCCGGCGCGCCGGCTCCTGGCAGAAGAAAGAAAGTTGGAGCGCCGGGGCGCGGGGCCCTGGTGCGCGGGACCCGGGGTGGTGGAGGAAATTGCGCCGGGGGACGCGCCGGGGGGGGAAAGGGGGGATATATAACCCCCGCCCCGCGCCCCACGGGAAAAAAATCGGGAGAGAGGGCATATCTGATGGGGTCCCACCCTCCCTCCCCTTTTTTTTGTTTTTTGGGAAGAGGTTGCTGGGCTTTGGGGAAAGGGTTTTAGGGGCTGGCTAGTGGAAATTACATTTGTTTTTTTGGTGTCCCCAGTGGCTGGCGGGAATTTGGGGGGCCTTGGGGTCAGTGAATATTGGGGGGGGGAGTCAGGGTTTGGCTTGGCTCCTAATTGGGAAATTTACCCCCGGGCCCCGGCGAAGGTTTCCCGGGTCCGCAGGGGGATGGCCCCTTTGGGGGCAGGGGAACAGTGGTGAGCCCCCTAGGGGGTTTTGGTGCCCTTGGGCTTGGGGTGATTTTCTGAGGGGAAGCTACTGGTTTTGGGGAATGGTTTGCCAGGGTTGGTCGGGGTTTTTGGTAACTCCAAGGACCCTTTAGCCCCAAGGGTTTTAAAAGGGAAGGGCTGTTAGAAAAGGTGGTTAAGATTTGGGCCCAATGGGGATAGAGGGGCTATATCATTCATTTTCCCAATGTTTGGGGTTTTATTAATGTTATGTTAATAAAAGGGTGCTGGGCCAATACATCCAATCATGTCTCAGAGTCATTATTGGGGAGACATGGTGGGGAGAAGGGGCCCGGCGGGGATTTGGGCCGCCCCGCAAAGGGTCTGTGGGGACGGCTCTTTGGGGAAAGGTTTCAAAGAAGAAGCCAGTAAAGCAAGAGGTCCTTTTTGCAGGTTTTTCTCCCCTTTAAATAAAAAGATGAACTTCTTTTTTTAAAGGGAAAAATGGATTTTCCCCCCCCTTTTGGACTTGATGGATACAGGGAGTCATGATACTTTGCGCAATGTTATGTAGATCCACTGTATGTGTTTTAACACAAGCATCTGTGGAGGCTACTGTCCTCTCACATGGCCAAGCCAGGACTGGAACAAACTGATTTGTTCCAACCTGATGGTGTGTGGGGTAGAGTTAGGACACTCCACACCACATGGTTCTATTTTTTCCATAAAAACGATATGTTTGTGAATCCAAAGCATCTTTAATCAGTATATGGCAAAAAAAAAACAAAGCACTTTGTCTTTATTAATCCTCAGAGTAAGCACAAAACCAAAAAAAAAAAGCACATAATATAATCTTTATACATTTCTAACTCACAAGAATTGTGACACAATGTACCAGATCTTTTGCCATATGACAACCGTTTCACTCAGCAGCAGTAGAAAGGGCATACAGCACTTAGCTCTGACTGTGCAGCTGATCTAGGTCTGTTAAGACCAAATTCCCCATAATTAGAGCCTATACAGATAAAATGACTACTTGGGCTGGGAAACAAGAAGCTGGGAGACTTCCTGCCTATTTGTATATACAGTGCTCAATGAATGTTATATATCTACATACAATGATCAGGAAGGCAGGGACAATAGTAATCCATCCCTGCCTTCTCACTGGAGAGCCTGACAGCCAGTTAATTATTTATATTCTAAAGTGAAAATATTTGGGACCCTTAAAATAATTAAAAATGTATATATTAAGTCTAAAACCCCACATGATGTGTAATATAATATTAAAAATATATTTAATATAATATATATAAAGGAAAAGAAGAAAACAGGGGGCGCAAAAAGTGTAAAAACTTGGGTAAGTAAAAAAAATAAATACTGGCGTCTCACCTCGTGGGGTTTGAAAAGGGAAGGTACAACAACCCCTGATAGCTTTGCGGCCGTTAAAGCCGTGCCCGATAAACACCATTTTTATCCCCCCACTTGAGCGCATTTTTACTTTCCTATGTATTCTTAATTTACAATAATGATCACTCACCTGGTCGCTCCCTGTGCTATATTTTTCCCCCTTGTTTTGCGAGCGCCCACCCCAGACACAAATCAAACACGGGGTTCCTAGCGTGACTGCAAAATATGCACCGAATCCCCTTTCAGTCTGGGACGACACCATTTTTTTTTTGTAGGGTTTCGCTGCGTACACTGCAGAAATAATAGAAAGGTAACAAGATGTCATTTTCTTTGTATAAGAAAGTTTATAATATTTAACTGCATTTTCACTGTTTATTTTTTACGATTTATTTTTTTATTCTTTTTCCAAAATACTTTTGGCCCCCCTGTTTTAAGCACAGATGCATAACATGAAAAAGGTTAACTTCACATTTGATAACAGGGACACGATTTGTTAACGTGTTTTCATTGAATGTTACTGACCAAAAAAAAAAAGAGAGGAACGACTTGTTGACACTAAGCATTCCACTATATGCCTCTTTTTTAACTTAGATGGTTCCACCCTGATGCAGACTCAAGTTGCAATCACGACTTTACACATCATTTTTTGTGCTGACATAGTTCCCACAATCATGACATCCTTATATCGGACCGCCAAAAAGAAAAAAAGCACGTATCAGATACTCATCACAAACTATGAATAGTCGCCAGTTTTCCCATTTAAGGGTGTGTTTGTTATAGGATAGACTTCTGAGGAAGCGGGGTTTTTTACCCCCCCGAAACGTTAAATTTTTTGCTTTTATTTTTTGTTTTTTAAAATGCATTGTGTTTAAGAAAACCCCTAGTGTTTTATTAATAAAGGCAACTAATTTTTTATTCCCCAAAGGGTATTTGGGCTTTTTTGGCAAATGCGCCGGGTCCAGCCTTATTCGCCTAGCTTTTTCAAAATATATAAATTAAATTTTTATATATATATATATTATTATATATATATTTATAAAAAATATTAAAAAAATATATATATAGGGTTTTTATAGCTGGGGTTTTTAAATTTCATATTCCTTTAAATGTCCAAGGAGATGGTGAAAGATGTCACCGTAATAAACAGACTTATTATTTTCCTGGAGAATTATTGATAGCAAATACAGTATCAGCTGTGAGCTCATCCTATAGCGATAAAGCGGATCGATCCCATAAACTCTCGCTATGATGTTTTTACATTTTTTACGGTTCAGTCCTAATTGATTAGACCGTGCAGTAAATTATCAGCTATACAGTATTTATGAAGACTCCATATCACATATTTTACTGCCTGCACAGCAGGTCCGGCTATTGGATAACCATTATTAACTCTTCCTCCAGGTCTGAGCTAACACGGGGGAAAACTGCGATGTGGCCCTTTCGTGTGGGGTGCTCACTAACCAAGTCCCCGGAAAATCTAAGGAAAGGGGACAGCCAAATCTACCATTTCGCCATAATCCCAAAAAGTTTTTCCAGAAAACCAAAAACCCCAGGGGAAAAACCAAATTTTTTTCTCCCAAAGGAAAAACCCCTTCAAATAAATCTATAGATCAATGACCCCCTCCGTAACTAGGTCCCCGGATTTATAATATTATGATGCACAAAATATCCAGGGCCCCTTCTGGGCAGTAAACGTTTGACCCCTTTTTTGCAGAGAGTTCCACACCGCTCTCACAGTAAAGAATCCCCTTTTATGCTTATATGGAGGATGCTCTCTCGTTATAGATACAGCTCTGTGTAATGTTGCACCTTGGATTTGGACCAAAGTAAGATTTGACTTAAATCCAAGCACATTTTGGATTGAATTTAAATTTTTTCATGCCCTAACCCTGATTGTAATAGTGCCCCTGTCTCCAGATTGGGGTTAGGGTTTTTGTTTCCCTACTGGTTTAGAACGGATTAATTTACCCATTCCCTTGGGCTGGTGATGAACCCAAGTAATGTCAATTTAAAATATTACCCTTACTTTAACCCTCACTCTAAATTGGGGTTAATTTTTTTTTCAGTCCATTTAAAAAGGTTAACTTACCCATTACCTGACTTTACTGGTCCTGCAGAGCTGTTGCTATGACATCACTTTTGATGATATTACTTCAAGTCCAGTGCCACATTGGGTTACCTATTTGGTGTTGGACTGGAAGGGACATAACTGAAATTAGGTCAGCGGAACAAGGTTGTGGGACCAGAACCAGACATTTTCTGTAAACAAGTAGGAGATCAGAACTCATGGCAAGCTCTCCACTCTACTGTCCAAATCCAACCTCACTACCTGTAATCTTGACCCACTGCCATCCCACCTCATCCCTGACCTAAGCGCTGTTATCATCCCAGCCCTCGCCCATCTCTTCAACCTATCATTAACCTCTGGCATCTTCCCTTCCTTCTTTAAACATGCGGCCATCGCCCCCATCCTTAAGAAACCATCTATTGACCCCTCTTGTCTGTCCAACTATCGCCCCATCACTGCTTCCATTCGCCTCTAAACTCCTCGAACAACACGTCTATCTTCAACTTTCCTCTCATCTCTCCACCAACTCTCTCCTTGACCCACTGGAATCCTGTTTCCGACCCCATCACTCTACAGAAACCGCCCTAACCAAAGTCACCAACGACCTAGTAACTGCCAAAGCCTCACGACACCACTCCGTGCTTCTCCTCCTAGACCTTTCCTCTGCCTTTGACACTGTTGACCACTCACTCCTCCTACAAATCCTCTCCTCCTTCGGCATCACGGACTCGGCCCTTTCCTGGATCTCCTCGTACCCACTGATTGGACATTCAGCGTCTCTCACTCATGCACCACCTCCTCCTCTCTCCCGCTCTCTGTTGGTGTCCCCCAGGGGTCAGTCCTGGGCCAATACTCTTTTCTATCTACACTCTTGTTCTGGATCAACTAATAGCATCACATGGCTTTCAATACCACCTGTGTGCTGATGATACCCAACTCTACATCTCCGGCCCAGATATTACCTCTCTACTCTCCCGGATCCCTGACTGTCTTCCGTCAATATCCTCCTTCTTCTCCTCACGTCTCCTAAAGCTAAATGTGGAGAAAACCAAATTCATCATCTTCCCACCGTCCCACTCCATCCCTCCACCTGATCTCTCTATCATAGTCAATGGCTACACTCTCTCACCGGCTCCACAGGTCCGCTGTCTTGGGATAACCCTTGACTCCTCTCTGTCCTTCAAACCGCACATCCAATCCCTCACCTCTGCCTGCCGCCTCCACCTAAAAAATATCTCCCGTATCCGCTCATTCCTTAACTTCGAAAGCACAAAAATGCTGGTCCATGCCCTCATCATCTCACGCCTAGACTATCGCAACATCCTTCTCTGTGGCCTCCTGTCTAGCACCCTCGCTCCCCTCTAATCCATCCCTAACTCTGCTGCCCGTCTTATCCACCTCTCTCCTCGATACTCCTCTGCCTCTCCTACCAATCCCTTCACTGGCTTCCCATTGCCCAGCAAATCCAGTTCAGGTTACTAACCCTGACCTACAAGGCTCTCCATAACCTCTCCCCTCCATACATCTCTGCCTTAATCTCCAGATACCTCCCCTCACGCAATCTCCGCTCCTCACAGGACCTTCTTCTTTGCTCTCCCCGTGTCAACTCCTCACATAAACGTCTCCAAGACTTATCATATAACCCTATATATCACATTACTCAGCTCCTCTCCTCTATCATATAACCCTACATATGACAGAGCTCAGCTTCTCTCCACTATCATATAACCGTATATATAACAGAGCTCAGCATTCTCCCTCTAATCATATACCTTATATAATACAGAGCTCAGCTTCTCTCCTCTATACTATAACCCAATATATCACAGAGCTCAGCTTGCTCTCTCCTATTTATAACCTAATATCACAGAGCTCTGATCTTTCCTCTATCATAAACCCTACATATCACAGAGCTCAGCTTCCCCTCCTCTATCATATAACCCTATATATCACAGAGCTCAGCTCCTCTCCGTCTATCATATAACCCTATATATCACAGAGCTCAGCTTCCCCTCCTCTATCATTAACCCAATATATCACAGAGCTCAGCTCCCTCTATCATATAAACCCTATATATCACAGAGCTGAGCTCCTCTATCATATAACCCTATATATCACAGAGCTCAGCTTCTCTATAATATAACCATATATATAACAGAGATCAGCTATATAAAATAACCCTATATATCACAGAGCTCAGCTTCTCTATCATATAACCTTATATATCACAGAGCTCAGCTTCTCTCCTCTATCATATAACCCTATATATCACAGAGCTCAGCTTAACCCCCTCTATCATATAACCCTATATATCACAGAGCTCAGCTTCTCTCCTCTATCATATAACCCTATATATCACAGAGCTCAGCTTCTCTCCTCTATCATATAACCCTATATATCACAGAGCTCAGCTTCTCTCCTCTATCATATAACCCTATATATATCACAGAGCTCAGCTTCTCTCCATCTATCATATAACCCTATATCACAGAGCTCAGCTTCTCTCCTCTATCATATAACCCTATATATCACAGAGCTCAGCTTCTCTCCTCTATCATATAACCCTATATATCACAGAGCTCAGCTCCTCTCCTCTATCATATAACCCTATATATCACAGAGCTCAGCTTCTCTCCTCTATCATATAACCCTATATATATCACAGAGCTCAGCTTCTCTCCTCTATCATATAACCCTATATATCACAGAGCTCAGCTCCTCTCATCTATCATATAACCCTATATATCACAGAGCTCAGCTCCTCTCCTCTATCATATAACCCTATATATCACAGAGCTCAGCTTCTCTCCTCTATCATATTCTGCTCTCAGATAGTTTAGCATAAACCACTTGACAAGTTCCCTTTAAGTATTAAAAATAGCGTATATCTGTTACTGTATTTAGTTCACTTAGAACACATGGGTGCTTGCCATCTATCACTGTACTCCATGTCTGTAGAACACATGCATGTATGCCGTCTGGACACATTAATTTGTCTATTTTAATCTTTTTAATGCAGCGTTGCACTACTTCCTGGGTGACACAGATGACATTTAATGAAGAGTGTACTTTATTTCTCTGCACTTCACCAGACATTTCATTCTCCTCTGTGAATACAGCAGAGAAAAAAAAGATAATAAATTCTATTTTCACCCTGTACGGTTCCTCTCATTATTTTTTCAGTTTTAACCTTTTTCTGTTTTTATAATTGAAGAACATTGGAGTGTAAGTTTTACAAGTTTTCTGTCTCGGTCAGGTCTTTTGCATATTTTTTTCCCCTTTGTAGTTAGTGTTTCTTTACCACCTTCCTGTTTTAGTAGTTAAAATGTTTACTTTTTATTTATTGTGCCCTTTACAAGTTTATTTCTCCACATTGGCTTTCTCATGATACTGTGCACCACTGACAATGAAAAATGAAGATGTTTTTCAAAATACCCCATTTCCTATTCATACATCTAGTTTTAAGGACATTGTCCCAGTCATTGAGGTTAAGGACGTCTCTGAAGCTTATCTTCCCGCGGGAAGCCACCTCGTGACACCTCTGCTTATTCCCAGCACATTTTTAAACTCTGTTTTTTAAAAATTGCTGCACCATGTTAGTGAAACATAGATTTTTACAATGAAGGAGTCTACTGGGATTTTTTGCTGCCCGTGGTTTAGCCACCATGGATCCCTTGACAGGTTTCCCTTAACCACTAAGTTATAGTTATCATGCAGCTATGTCTCAATTATTCCCACTATGTCTTATTTTTCCCTCAGACATTATGGGGCACATTATCAGGCTCCTCGTATCCGGGCAAATTTAACTTTAAATTTTTTTTTTTGTTATTTTCTATATTTTAAACTTTTTTAATAATTAGAACTGCTCCCTATCTTTTCCCCAAAGTTCCCTTTTTTCAAGCTATCTTTCCCTCCCACATACTATTGCCCCTTCCTCATTTTTAGTTTTTAAACTAAACGCAAGGTTTCCCCTTTCAATTTTCTCAAAAACCCCGTTGTCTCGTAGCTATTTATGAGCTGACCTGTAACATGGAAGTGTCTTTGTGGGAACATTCCTTTAAAGAGAAGGTGTCATCAAAAAATGCCTTATTGTTTAACTCACGTTTTTTTTTGTTAAAAACATGGGTTTTTTTTAAATTTTTTTATTTTTTTATTTTTCCTTTTTCACTTTTAATATTTATTCAAAATCTTTTCCACAAGTAAAAATTTTAGGAGGGAATTTTTAAAAAAAATAATTAAAAATTTCCACCATTTTTTCAAAAATTAAAAATTCTGTACCGGGTTTTTTTCTTAGCTGCCCTTTAGTATCCTTTTTTTACAGCTTTCCCCAATACGACCCGGCTGTAGGGCTCCTCCGTCCCCGGCCCGCACATGCCCCAGACATACCTTTTCCCCCTCGGCAGCTACGATGTTTTTAAAAACCCCGGGCTGTCCTCTACTCCCGTCCTTTACTAGTTATAATAAGCAAAACATGGGAAATAAAAAAAAAGGGAAAACCCCAAACCCGGGCTGTGCATTGATAAAGAGAAAAAAAAAAACACAGGTTTAAATTTCCCGCAGGGGTTTGAACCAAGGGCCCTCGGGGTAAAGCAAAAATGGAAACCCCCAAGGGTACAGTGAAAATTTTCTTACAATTCTATAAAAAAAACAAACTTTCTTTACAAAAGAGCGGGGGAAGGGGCCCCGGGGATGTCCAAACCGCTTGGGGCACATGATATCAATTCAAACAAATCAAACACGCCCCCTTTTTGACACAAAAGAGAAGACTGGATACAGGAAAAATAAATTTTAAAATCGGGGCAAAACCCCTTTAATTCCTGCAGTTTTTCATTTTGGGGCCACGGGTTTTAATAATAGTCTGACATTTCCCTTTTTTCTGAAATGAATTTTCCCATAGCTGTAATTATAAAGCACGGGCGGGAATTACATTTGAAAGGAAAACCCCCTATTGTAAATAAAAACACGGGAGCCCCCAAACACAATAAATTCACACTCCCCCTCTCCCCCCCCCGCCCCCCCCCCACACTGTTTTTCTTCCCCCAGTCACAAAAGCTTTGCCTAAAAAACGCTTTTTTTTTTAAAGTCAAGGGGGACCTCTTTTAACTTTTGGTTTTCCCTTTCCCCTCCAAAAAAAGGGGGAAAAAAGGGGTTTTAAACATTTAGTTTAAAATCACACAGGAAATATAAAAGGAATTCCCTGTCAAATATAAAAAATTTTTTCCGGAAAAAAGGGGAAAATTTTAAAAGGGCATTAAATTTTAAGAAAACCAGGAGAGTTTAAAGATTTTTTAGTCCCCCCAACCCCTCTTCTTCTAAGTCCATCACACAATTTAAATATTTAGATCTACTTAAGGGGGTCATGGGGGAAACCCTTTAAAATCCCCAAATAGTAAACCCTGCATTTCCCCCTTTTTAAATTTAAAAGGGGGTTTTGGTATCATTTCCCATTAAATGGCCCCTTCAGAATAAGGGACAGTGAAAAAAAAGCAATTTGAAAAGGGAAGTAATTTGCAAACGTCTTGAATTCACAGACCCCAAACCCTTAGATTTCTATAAACACTTTTCCCAAATGCCCCCGATTCCACCCAGTTCGAAATTCCTGTTCCCCTCACCCAAATGGGGACGGAAACAAACTTCACTCTGTAACACTAACACTCCTCATCACATGCACCCTGTTTCTACAATAAAAAAAACACGGGCTTGTCCTGGGTCCCTTTTAAACCCTCGTAAAGGGGACACCCCCAAACAATTCACCTGTAAAAGCTAACAGCTCCTCGGGTCAAACGAAATTTGGGCTTCCCCAACCAAAAACAGCAAAATTTTTTGCTCGGTGCCTTAATGCCCCGGGGTGTAAACAAAAAGGGCCAGACGGACCCTGTGCTCGGGTGATTTCAGGAAAACACCCAAACCCTGATAAAAGCATACACCCCCTTTAAAAAACCCCTTACCGACATTTCCGACCATACAGCAATGTGGGGTGGGGGTTTCCCGAAAATTTGGGCTGTAATTTAACCCCCGCAATCTTCGCCCCCACAAGCGGACCGCGAAAGGGTTCGCGGCATGAAACCACGTATTTTTTACCGCGGGCTCATCCCCGAAAACCCCCCACGGCCACCCGCCCCGGGCCGGGGGGATTAACTGCCCGATTCGCACATCTTTTCGCGACATCGGGGGCTGCGGGGCCGGCAGGAGGACCCCCTGCTGCCCGCCGACCGGCGCAGTACGGCCTACCCCGGGTCCCCGGCCCTCCTCCCAAATACACCCGGGGAAACCCCTGAATACAGCATCCGGGTTGCCCTGGTGACGTCACGTTTGCCCACAATGCATTGTGGGCATCGGACAGCCCGTTTTCCATGGGACCGGGATACATTTAAAAACGAATGCGATTTCCCTTTTGCATGAATGATCTGACGATCTTTCATCTTCCCCCCCCTGGGGAAATTAAAAAAAAGTTATGAAAAATTTAAAAAAAAAGGGAAAAAAGTAAAACAAAAAACACAAAAAATAAAAAAAAAAATCACTTAAAATCCCCTTTCCCCCTTTAAACAAACCCCAAAACGCCCTAAAAAAAACCCAAAAAAAAAATAAAGTACCCTTTTTTTGGGTATAAACCCGCTGCGTAGTAAACCCACCCGTAAATCTGTCTTTTTAAATTAACCCTGGGGGAACGCCGTAAAAAAAAAAAAAAAAAAAAAATCGCAGAAAAACTTTTTTTGTTCATCCCGCAGCACAAAAAAAATGGAAAAAAAAGTAATCAAAAATTCATAAAAAACAACAAAGGGGCCCAATTAAAACGTCAGTTCATCCCCGCAAAAAAAAAACCTTTAAACAAAACTCGGGTATAAAAAAAAATTAAAAAAATTCCCGGGCTATTAGAAGTTTGCAAATGCATAAAATTTTTTTACACAATAAAAACACTTTTTTTTTAAAAAAAAAATTGTGCTTCAAAAAAAAACTACAAAAATTTGGGTTATCCCGTAACGTTTTAAACCCCACAGAGTAAAACAAACTTGTCAGGGAAAACTCCCACGGGTGAACGCTTTTAAAAAATAAAAATAAAAACACTGGGGGGAATTCAGAAATTTTTTTCCCACCCTGGGCCTTCCAAAAAACAGATTTAAACAAAATCATAAAGCCCCTTGCCCCCCCCAAAAATTTACCAATAAAAACTTCAACCATCCCAAAAAAAAAAATTTCCCTATACAGCTCCAAAAACAAAAAATGAAAAAATTAATGGCCCCTCAATTTGCGGTAAGAAAAAATTTGTTTTTCCCCTTTTCAAAAAAATTTTTTTTTTGTTAAAAGCGTAAAACAAAAACAAATATTCAAATTGGTATCCTGAAAACGAAATAAACCCCTGCTGGGGAAAACTAGATGTCTTTTTTATACCGCACAGTGCCCGGGCGGAAAAAAAAAAAAATAAAAAACAACCAGGATTGTTTTTTTTTTTACAAAATTTTTCCCCAAAAACCCTTTAAAAAAAAAGTAAACAAAGCATCAAAACCCCCCGTAAGGAAACAATAAAAACATCAACTCATCTCGTAAAAAACAACCCAAAAGGGCACTCCAATGCAAAAAATTAAAAAAGCAAGGGCGGGTCAGTTAGGAAACAAAAAACGCAATTTTTTAAAAAACTCGTTCTTTTGTTTAAAAGTAATAAAACATAAAAAAATAATAAAATTTATATCTTGTAATTGTACTCCCCCCCTTTAGTAAATTTTTAAAAACCCGTCATTTACCCCCAAAAATGGCGAAACTGAAAAAGAACCCCAAAAAAACAATGGGGGAACTCCCTTTTCCCCCCCTTTTCCAAACCCCCCCAAAATCCCAAAAAAAAAACAAAACGGAACCCTGTGGGGCCCCAAAAGGGAAAAATAACCCTTAGGGGGAGACCCCCTGGGGGGTTTTTTGAACCCCAAAATGGACCAACTTGGGAAGGGTTTTTCACCTTTTTTAAAAAGTATTTTGGGGGTTTTGGAGATGCCCTTTTCCCCCACCAATACCCTTGCCCCAAAAAGGGCCAAAAGCGCCCCCTCCCTTGAAAACCCCCCCCCCCTTTGGGGCCCAAAAACGGGCATTTACACCCAAAATGTAGGGAAATTGCCAAAACTTGGAAGAAATTGCGTAACCCCTTTTTTTGGGGGTTTTTTTTTCCAAAGTTTTCCTTTAAAAAAAATTTAAAACATTTTCACAAAAAATTGCAAAATTTTTGGGGAAAAAAAAAAATTTTTTTTTATTTTAAAGGTAAACGCAAAAAAAATTTTTTGGTGAAACGCCTGGGGGAAGATATACTCACACACCTCTGGATATATTCCGTAAGGGGTGTAATTTTCCAAAATTTGGGGCCCCTTTTTTTTGGGGGTTTTTATTTCGTTTTGGAACCTTAAAGGGTCCGCAAACCCCAAATGGCCCCTAAATAAAATATTTTAAAAGAACAAGAGGGCCCCCGAGTCCAAAAGGTGCTCCCTTTCCCATTTTGGGGCTTGTGGTTGAGCCAAATAAAAACACAGGCCACATAAGGATTCTCTGAAAAAAGCCGGGGAAACTTGGGTTTAATAATTTAAATTTTTTTTCCCTGATCACCTTTACCGTATTCCCCTTTCAAAAATGCATAAATTTGGAAAAACTGCAAAAAAAGTGAAATTTTTTAAATTTTTCCCCCCACCTTTTTCTTTAAATTTTTTGTAAACACCTAATGGGGTTAAATAAACTTTCTAAATGCCTTTTTGGGAAAACTTTAAGGGGGGTAGTTTTTTAATGAGGGCATTTAAGGGGGGACAAAAATTTCAGGTCAATCAAAGTCACTTAAACTGGACTGGCCCAAAAAATGAAAAATTTTTAAAAATTTCCCGGGAAAATTTTTAAAAATTTCTACTAAATTTATAAAACCCCCCCAATGTCGTAAAAAAAAAAAAGACATTTAAAAAAAAAGATGCCAAACTACAGCAGACATATGGAAATGCTAATTTAAAATATTTTTATGAATAACTACGTCTTACAGGGAGAAATTTTTTTAAAATTTGAAATTGGGGAAATTTTTTACATTTTTCACCATAAATTTTATATTTTTCCCCAAATAAAAAATCATTTTAAAAGGGCCCAAAATTTTTTACTATCTTTACACAATTGTCACGAAAAACAAACCCTGAATCTGATAGGTTAAAATTCAAAAAGTTATTCCCCCACATAAAGAGACACATCCAGATTTCAAAAATAGGGGTCTGCAAAAAGGGCCAAAAAATGGGGTCCCGGAAAGGGGTTAAAGGTTTTTTGAGTAGTCAATTGGAATTTTTATTTTTTATAGGGAAAAAACCGAGACTTTGGAAGTTTAATTTATATAAGAAATTTTTGAAAAAAATCGAAAGTAGTTTTTAAAATGGGAGGGGTTGAGGACACGGTTTTTTAAAAATTAACCAAATTTCTCAAACCACATAAAGGCTTATTTTATGAATTTTGGGCTGATTGACTATTAAAACCCCAGTTTTTTGGGGGGTTTCCCTTAAAATTAACAAAAAAATTCTCGTACCTAGGTTTCCTCTTTGCTACCCGTGGGCCCCAAAATTTTTTATTGACCCGCTACACCCTAACTCTCTACAGCAGTAAGTGAACTGCCTTTTTTAAAAATGACTTACTATTGTGGGTTTAAAATCCACCATGTTTTTTTACCTTGTTATTGCCCCTCCGGGACAATGTATTTTATCTTTTCCTTACGTAAATTTTTTTTCAAATGCTCAAGTCTTTAATAAAAAAATTTTTAAAAAAGGGGCAATGGGACTAAGTTTAGGCCCAAGGCTTTCCCATTTCAAAGAAGGCCCGCTGGAAAGCATCTCTCAAAAAAGTTTTAAAAAAATGCAGGCAAGAATGCGTCCCCACAATCATACGGACAACTGAAATTTAGAAATCTACACCCGAAAAAAAAAACCCCTAAGAAAAAAGGGAAAGTTCAGGTCTTTTTTTTAAAAAGTAAAAAAAAAATTGGGGACAGAACCCCTTTAAGAATCTTGCCCTACCTCTAACACTGGTCATTTGGGGCACTATGGGATCATTACCACTGGGGGTTTATTATGGGTTTGAGGGTTTTTTTCCCCCTTTTAAAAATTTTTATGGTTTCAAATCAGTGCAAAAAAATTTTTTTTTATACGTACTTAAAAGGAAACTTGGGATTTACAGTAAATAAACGTCTTATTTCAAGTGCCAAGAAAGGAAACCCTTTCTACAACACTGTTTTTCCAAAGCCCCGAGGGCGTGCTTTTCAAAAGCAGATTTTCCCGAGGGCACTCCCCTCATCCATGGCATTTTAAAAAAGAAATTTTCCCCCAGGGTTCCTTTAGGACAGGGTTTTTTCTATTTTTATATTCGGGGAAAAACAACCTCTTGCAGACACAACAAAAAAACTTAAACACTTAAAAGGGGGTTTTCCACAAAAATCTGCTTTCAACCGCGGGGCCCATAAATTGGAAAAATTTTTTTCCAATAATATTTTTATTTTTTGGCTTTGTTGGGAGATAAATAAATTTTTCACCTTTTTTTCTCTAGGTTACCGCCCCTGCCCCCCTTCCTCTCTGTTTTTATCTGGGGAGGAGCGGGGAGGACTTCCCCACAGTGGGTGCCGGGAAAAATAAAAGCTAGCCTTTTTGGGTCCAAACTCGATTGGTTGCATGAGCTCTGATTGGTCACTAAAAATCTTTTGGGTTGCTAAAAACTCTGATTGGGCTGCAATGACTCGATTGGCGCTATGAGCCTGATTGATGGCTATGGGCTCTGATTTGGTTATTATAGGCTCTAAAGGTTACTGGGGGCTCTGATTGTGGGCTAGGGGCTCTGTTGGGGTTTTGTCTCTGATTAGAACTTCCTATCTGAAAAAATACCCCAGTTACGGGAGAAAAAAACCCCCCCGAAGTCACGCATGGGACTAGTTTTGATAATTTTGAAAACTCACAATCTGCAACCCCCACCCCGGGACAGAACCGGGGGCTACCTCCCATACGCAAACGTACAGGGAAGTGTAAAAAAGGGTAAGAGGTAAAAAAAGGACCACCCTTATCAAGGAGAGTTAGCTAACACGAAAACCATCTCTCCACAAGATTGGGGCCCGGGATATGGGCCAGCCCAAGGGGAGGCCCACTGACCTGGCGCGCCGGGCCCTTGCCAGGGCAGGGGGGGCGCGCGCGCTGGGGGGCGGGGGGGCCGGGAAATAACCGGGCCCAGCGCCGCGTGGAACATCCCGCGGGGACAGTGAAGAAGCAGGGTTGCTTGCTGCCGGGGGCTGTTCCCGCTGATTTTGAAAAAATGGGGGGCTTGGGGGCATTTAGGGGCTTTTTCAACCAGAAAAGCAGCACAGGGGTGGGCCCTGCTTTGGCGGGGGCGGCAGTGCGGGGCGCTGGGGGGGGATGTGGCTGGTGAGGCCTCTTCCCCCCGGGGGGGGGTGCCGGGCTGGGGGCATACAAGCCAGGACCTGCCCCCCTGAGCGTTTTAGCCCTGAGGTGACCCCCGGGCCCTCGCGGGCCGTTTCCGGCCCCGGGGGAATCCATCTCGGGAGACGGCCCAACGGGGCCATAGGCCCCCAGCCCCGTCCCGGGGGGGGGCCCCCGGCTGTGGCTCCAAATCTTTTTGTGGTTTTCCCGCGGGGGGTTTCCCCTGGCATTTCCTCCCGGGGGGGCCCCCCAGGGAGCGACCCGCCCTTATGCCCGAGCCCCCAGGGTTCCGTGATGGGGGCCAGCGGGCGTTCAGGGGACGGTCGGGGCGGGTCGTGGGGTGGCCACCCGGGGGGCTGGTGCCGGGGGGAGCGTTTAGGGGGCCCAAAATGGGGGTCCTCCGTCGGGGATTTCGGGGATCCCCGGCGGTTTGGAAAGGCCTGTCGGGGCAGGATCGACCACGTATGGGCTTTTAGAAGGAGCGGTGACGGGGGCTTTTTTGAGGGGTTGGGGAAGGGTTCTGGGGTCGGGCAACGCGGCTGGCGGGATCACGCTCCCGTGCGCCTGGTTTATTTAAAATCAAAGTCTTCCTTTTCCCCCCCTGGGGGAGGGTCGCAGATGTTTCGTCGGGTTTAAGCCCCCTTTTGGGGGGGGGGTCCCCCGTGGTAGTAGCGGGGTATAGTCTGCGGGGGTTTTTTTGCAAAGGGTTTTTCCCGGTTCGGGTTTGGGTTTGGGGGAAAAAGCGGGGGCCCCTTGTCGGCTTGGGGGGTAGGGGCCCGCGGGCCCTCTACCTTCTCTATGGGAGTGGGGGTTTGGCAAAAAAGACGGGGGGCGAACGGGGGGGCCCTAACCCTATCAATTCAAACGGAGCAAGATACGGTGGATAGTGTACGTCTAGATATAGGGCCAAGGGCGAGGTAACGTTTGTTTTTGAGGGCCCATTGGAGCTCATTCTCAAGAAGGGGGTAAAGGAAAAAATCTGGCAGACGAGTACGTCGAGTTTTTTTTCCCTTTTGCCTCTGAAAAATTTAATTAGCGAAGGGTAAAAGATGAGAGCAAGAAGGAGGAGGAGGAAAAGCGGAGGTGGGGGTTGATACCGCAGACCTTCCAAAACTGGATGCAGCCTTTTCGATATTGGCCAGTGTAATTAGCGAAAAACACCGGAACATTGTTCCGGGCTGTTTCTGCTATTTTAGACCCGATGGGGGAGGCGCAAGGGGTTTAGGGGGGGCCAGGCTTGGCTCCGTTATGAAAAACAATTTCGTGAGAGGAAAGCGGTTAGGCCATCCATCCGATGGGACCAAAGGACATCGGTTGTGGCTGGGGGTTTAGGGCTCCGACACGATACGGCCACCCTTTAAAGGAGGGGTACCCGGGTCTTTGGGAGTAGTTCTCAGGGGGGATGTAAGGTCGGGGTCTGCTGGCAAGTCAACGAGAACCGATGTGGGTTCGGGAGAGGTTGCCTTTTGAAGCACGTGTGCGCAGTCTGCTGCGCCGCTTCCCACGGCGCGTCTCGTTGAGTGCGCAAGGGACAAGGGAAGAGGGCAGGTTTTCAACAGGGGGGTGACGCCAGTGAGTCTGGTCGCGATGGAGCCGTACCTAAATAGGTACCCAAATCGGGAGGAGGCGGAGTTATTAAGGGGGAGGTTTTGGCGAGGGCTTTCGGATCCCGTCGCCCGCCCATGAGGTCCCCTTTTCCACGAAGAATTTGCGGTCGGCTCTATTACACCCGAGAGTGGTGGTGGACAAGTTGGCAAAAGAGGTTGCAATGGGACGGATGGTGGGCCCATTTGCGTCTCTACCGGCGCCAGATTTGGTGGTTTCCCCGTTGAGGGTGGTTCCAAAAAAAGAACCAAACAAATTCCGCTTAATTCATCACCTATCCTTCCCAAAAGGGTTATCGGTCAATGATGGCATTAACCCGGAACTATGTTCCGTGGTCTATACATCGTTTAATGCCGCACTACGGTGGCTGAGGGTATATGGCTGGGGGGCTCTCATGGCGAAAACGGATATCGAATCCGCATTTCGCTTGTTGCCGGTGCATACCGAAAATGCCCGGCTGTTGGGATGTTATTGGGAAGGGTCATTTTTGTTGAATCAGTGTTTACCTATGGGGTTGTTCGATCTCATGTTTTAATTTCAAAGCATCATTCCTTTTTGGAAGGGGGGTGCGGGACGTCGGTATCATCCGTCATCCATTATTGGATGATTTTTGTGCATTGGCCCAGCGGACTCAGAGGTATGCGGGTCGCTGTTGACATCAATGCAATGGATGGCGGGGCATTTTGGGGTTCCGTTGGCCCCGAATAAAACTGAGGGCCCGACCACCACAATTAATTTTTTGGGGATTCAGTTTGATTCGGTTTTTTAATGAATGTCGCCTTCCCGAGGGAAAAATTAGGGGGCATGAGAAGGGGAAAAGCAGTTAAATTTTCAGCAAGAAAACGACGCTGCGGGGGTTGCACCTGTTGGGGAAACTTAACTTTTTTTTAGGGAAAAAGCCCAAAGGGGGATTTTTCGCGGGGGCATGGACAACGACGGGGGGGGTTTAGGCCCCCCATCATTTCATTTTTGTCGGGAGTAAAGGAGGGCTTTAGGTATGGAGTTCTTTTAGCGAATTACAAAGGGGGGTCGATCATTTTGGATAAACGGTTTGCAATCGGGCATTGATTTTTACAGATGCCGCAGAAGTGTGATTCGGGGCTTTCAGGGGGGAAAGGGGCGCAGGCGTTGGGCCGAGGGGGGGGTAAACGGGGGTTGGTTGAAACTTTTCGTTATTGGGGTTTTTCCGATAGTACACGGTTTGAGATTTGGGTCAAGTTTCATGAACAAAAAAATTTCCCTTTAAAGGGATAACCGGGTGGGGCAGGGCCATTACTTTTATCAGCCCTTCCCCCCTTTTTCTTTGTTTTTCTGCGACGGTTGGTTTTAAAAGGGGGGGCAGGGGTTGAATATTGGGTGGTGGCTATGGCATTACCGGGGTACAAAGATTTTGCGATGCTCTATCTCGTTTACACGGGACGTTTTGGGGACTGGCCCGGGGGCAGCGTCGGGGGTTTGGTTGCCCAGAGGGATGGCCCTTTTGTTTCATTCCGCGCCCAACTTTTCGGTCACTTAAACTGGGGGGACCGGAACACGCACGTCATAGGCATTGGGGGACAGTGGGCGGGTTGGGGGCCTTTTCTTCGATTTAAAGAGAGACCTTGCTCCTTCACTCATTGGTCATGCGGCTAATAGCGGAGGGTGGGGTCTCAATTTTACACTTCGTTCAGGTTTGGGTTTTTTAAATTTTTAAAACCCGGGGCAGATAGAATTTAACCAGGTTTTGGTTTACGCGTTTAAAAGGGGGAAGGCGGGGACCCAAAGGGGGGGGAAGGCGTGCCCTGTTGGGATTTCAGCTCTGGACGGTGGGGGGAATTGGGGGGTATGTATTCGAGTTCGAGTTTGTTTTATTTTTTTCCCTTTCATTATCTTTGGGCCCTTTTTTGGGACGTTACAATTTGGGGGGTTGGTTTGTCCAAGCAGGACGGGGGCAGGGGGGGTTAAGGTTGAAGATGTGCAACCCTGAGGGTTTTTCTTATAAAAAGGATACAAAGTCAAAACGGGTTCCTTTTTAAAGGGGAAAAAAATCTTGGGGGGGTCGGATTTCTTTTTTGCCCCTTCGGGGTTTTACGGGGCCCAACCCTACGTGGGGACAGGGTCCCTTGTTTAATTCAGCGGTCCCTTTTTTTCAAAATTACAGCGGTTTCTTTCGCCTGTTTGGAGGGAAAGAGACTGGACCACTCACTTTGCTCCACTTTTTTCAAAACGGGGGCTCCCCACAGATGCGGCGGGGGGGGTTAACGGGAAACGGGTTTAAAAAAAAAACAATATCAGATCGGGAAATTATATATTCGCCCCCACTTATACAGGACCTCTGTAAAAAGGAAGGTAGTGACATGGGGGGGGTAACATGTATCGGTTTTTTTTTGTTGTTTGTTTGTTTTTTTCCATCTCAGGGTTCGTTTAATTTTTGGGTCTTACCACTCTTTGTGCACGGGGGGTGGAGGCGCAGTGCGCGAGTGAGCGGTCGGCAACTGGGATCCCGGGAAAAGGTGGGGATAGTCCGTGGGTCGGGGAAAAAGGGCTTAGATGGAGTCAGGTCCCACGGAGTTTCAGCTATTTGTCTCATGGGACCGGGCCCCTGATATTTCTTCCATTTGGGGGAAAGATTTGGGGGTTTTCGCCCCATTAGGGATTATTGGACAACGCTACGACTTCCCGGGCCATGGTTAGACATTATGGTCAGACATTGTCTCCTATCGTGGGGGGCATGCTGATTTTCGGAGGGATTAAAAGGGGCCGGGTTAAGGTTTAACAGAGCGTGGTTCCTTTGTGTCTAAAATGGGGATTTGTGGTTACAAGGGGGTTGGAACCGGGGGGAGGGGGGTTTTGGCGGAGGGGGGCGTTTACCTAAAGCCGTCGGTTTTATCTGTGGGCGTTAGACATCCTGAGGGGTGGGGAGGCCTTGGGCTGTGGGGGGGGTCACGCCAGAGGGGTCATGATCGTAGCTGTGCGGGTGGGGGCCTTGGGGTCGGAGGAAGGTGTGGGGGGTCACTCACTTGGTTCCCCGTTTTTGGGTGGGCCGGGGTGGGGAAGTTCGGACTCCACAGGGCACATCCTTTGGGGCAGGTTATGTAGGTTCCGCCTAGTGGCTTTGGGGGCCCGAAACCGGGGGGGACGGCTGGGGAAAAACTAAAGGTGAGAAGAGGGGGATGTCGCCATGCCCCCTGGTCTTATGGTTTTTTCAGGCTCCAAGGGCCTCAGCCCCAAGTTGGTTTTTCCCTGGTGTTTGGGAAAAATGCGGGAAGTTTTTGGAGTTGGGGGTTTTTGGCAAAATGGGTATTTTTTTTATACTCTTTTTCAATATTTTTTTTTATTTTTGTCTGTTAAATAAACGGCTGCTGTGGGCCATTTTACCAACCAGTCTCGGGGTCCCCTTTCCCTTGGGGGAAGGGGTCTGGGGTTTGGAGAATTGTCAGGGGAGCAAAAGGGGAGGCCCTTGCCTTTGGTCAAGAACTGCCAATTAAAATTTAAAATCATGGGGGGGGCCGGGGTTCTGGTTAACACATATTCCCCAATTATCGAAAGTTGGGCTAGCATTTAAGGGCTTTGGGGGTTTTTGCCCCTACAACCGACCCACAAACTCTGGGACCAATTTGGGGTTTTAAATTTCCATAATTTACTCACCAAAATTTAAATTTACACTTTTGAAAAGTGATGGAATTAGGGGTTTTTCAAAAAACGGCTTATTTTGGGGCACAATTTTTGTACCCCCCAAATTTCCAAATTCATGCTCTCATAGAAATATGGATTTCGGGGTCCCTCGCCCCGCGCATACAATACGATCAAATTTTACATGTGGGGGGGGAATTGACATGTCCCAAATTTTTTGGCAATTACGTGGGCCCCGAACAATGCATGTTTTTCCCAAAGGGGGCCACTGCTAACAAAGCAAACCCCCGTATTTGGGGGCACATACTATACAAACCCCCAATACACCCGAGTAAACATACCCTTAGGGGACAGCCCAAACACGCCGCAGGGGGTGACATCCCCGTTTGATGTACGGCGGGTCCCAAAAGCAGACCATGGAGGCCCCCGCGGAACCGAACTAGAGGGAAGGGTTTAAGATTTTTTTTCTAAACCAGGAGCTGCTGGTATTATTTGTATAGTTGGAGAACCCCTTAAACATTGGTAACTAGTGCAAGTAAATGCAGTGTGGATAAGCACGAATGACCCCTCTCCCCCCTCTAATGTCTCTGACCGTAAAGTCACTTCTGCTGCGTGCGGTCGCTGTGATCTGCCGAGTGCTGCGTCCACATAGACCCCAAGACCATAACCAAACCGTTGGGAAATTTAAGGGATTGGAAGAATGCCCCCCCAGCGGACATCGGGAAATCAGCCATTAGAGAGAACCTCGCAGCCAAGAAGCTGACTGAGGAGTCCCTATAAGGAAGGGGTATGGAGGGGCTCATCAAAAATTTCGGCACTACAAACCCGAATCAGCAATTTACAGAGAAATACAAGGATCCCCCGGTACGTTGTGTACTACATCACATTCAGCAGAGCCTCATAATACACCTCAACGACTGAACAACCTCATAATATGCCTCAGCTGCTGCAGAACATCATAATACACCTCAGCTGCTGCAGAACCTCATCATACACCTCCCGCTGCTCAGAACCTCATCATACACCTCACTGCTGCAGACCTCAAAATACCCCCTCAGCTGCTTTCAGAACCTCAAATACTCCTCAGCGCTGCAGAATCTCATAAAACACCTCAGCTCTGCCCCCAAACCCCCCCTCATACACCTCAGCTGCTGCAGAACCTCATCATAAAACCCCACTGCTGCGAGGGGCCCCATAAACACCCACGCTGCAGAAAACCCCCATCAAAACACCCAGCTCTCAGAGCCTCATAATACACCCACTGCCAGAGCCTCTAAAACACCGCAAACTGCTGCAGAACCCATAATACCCTCATCCCGCGCAGGGGCCCATAATGGGACCTGGGGCTTGTGCAAGCCCCCATAATACACCTCAGCTTTCCCCAGAGCCCCCCTAAAACAAACCCCACTGCTGGGAGAGGCCCCCATAAAAACACCTCAACACGAAAAAAAACCTCAAATAACATTTTTAACCCGCTGCAGAACATCATAATTTCCATACATCCAAACCCCCCCGTTTTTTTGGGGGGGGGTCCCGCTATTTTTTGGGGGCCCCTTTCCCCCCCCCCGGGAGTTGGGATTCCCCCCCCGCCAGCACGGCGGGGGGTCTTTAAAAAGGCCCCCGGGGCCCCCGGAAACGCTTGCCTACTCTGGCGCCGCCCGGGGGGCCCAAGGGGTGAAGCGGGGGCGGCCCGCTTCCCCCCCGATCTCGCTGCAGGGGGAGGGAGGAGGTACGCCCCTCCTCCTCCTCCCCCCGTATTCCGCGCCCGGGGGTGCGCCCACAAACAGGGGCCCCCCGGGGGCGCCGTAGGGGGGAAACCCCGGCGCTCCACTTTCCCCCTGCGCCAGAATCGGGGGGGGACCGGCTGCAACCTGTGAGGAAAAATGGGTTTTATTATTTTATTTTTATATATAGGGGGGCTCTGCCTGGCAACAAGGGGCCCACCGGCAACAGGGGAAAATACCCGGCAACAAGGGGCACACCTTTTCAAAAAGGGGGGCCTTCCCGGCAAAAGAGGGGGAAACACCTGGCAACAAGGGGGGACTACCTGGCAACAATGGCACTACCGGCAACAAGGGGGGGCCCCCTGGGAAAAGGGGGCACTACCCCGTCAACAAGGGCACTACCTCAACAAGGGAATCTACCGGAACAGAGGGCTCTACCGGCAACAGAGGGGGCATCACCTGCAACAAAGGGGGGACACCTCAACAAGGGGGACACCTGGGAACAAGGGGGCAACCCCAACAAGGGGGACTACCCCAACAAGGGGGGCCCCACCTCAAAAAGAGGGGGATCTCCTGGCAACAGAGGGGGACTACCTGGGAACAAGGGGGAACACCGCAACAGAGGGGGGATTACCTGGGAACAAGGGGGGACTACCTGGGAAAAAAGGGGCACTACCTCAACAATGGGGCCCCCCGGCAAAAAGGGGGCACTACCGGCAACAAGGGGGGACACCTGGGAAAAAAGGGGGGACAAATGGCAAAAATGGGCTCTTCCTGGCAAAAAGGGGGAACTACCGTAAAGGGCACACCTTTCAACAAGGGGGTTTTGGCAAAGAGGCTCTACCGGGAAAGGGGCTCTACCTCAACAATGACATCATGGCAACATGGGCACAAAACCCCAAAGAATTACCCGGCAACAGGGGAAAAACTACCTGGCCCGAGGGGCCCCCTAAACAATGGGGCATACCTTTTCAACAATCACTACCCGGGAACAGAGGGACACTACCTCAACAAAACATCACCTGCAAAGAGGGGAAAATTACCTGCCATGGGTCACTACCGCAACAACAACTAAATGGCAAAAGGGGCACAAACTGGCAACAATGGGGTAGTTGCAAAAGGGGGGGTTTT